>LUCH01000829.1:114742-136136 GCA_013368495.1 Paragonimus heterotremus | reverse complement strand
CTGCCTACAAACTGTGTGATATCCTTGCGTCTTTTTGTCGTCCATCAATGCGTGTTTATGTTTGTGTTTCAGCGTTGATGGTATATGAAACCTGACCACTTGAACACGTATACAATGTACAGTATTTTCTTTTATGTGAACCTACGTACATTTTGGTTAATTAAGCTTAAAACATAATCGCGAATGCAGTAATGCACTCTATAAAAGATTCCAGTTGAAGAAAACGAATAACGGTTGATTTGGGAAAAACCGGATGTTTCCGTACGGCGCAAACAAATCGCGTAAAATGATCTGTCGATATCCATTTTTGTTTGATTTGAAACCTGTTACTTTCTTCATGAACAATCCCAATTCCGGGTGGAAGTTCTCACAGAAACGTAGCGTATTTTAGTTTATTAATTAAGCGTCTTTAACGCCTAGGGTTACTTAATAAAGTCTCATATCCTCAACATGGGTTTTTTCTGACTTTCAGACTACTTTTATTGATCGAAATATCTGCTTCTGGTTAAGTAATATGGCATATAGTTCGAAGAGAAACTAATCACATATTACAATATGTTGTTCGAACCTCGCACAGTTATACGAATGTTTGCTATCTTTATCCGAGTAAACAGGAATAGACAATCATCTGCAACTATCACTAGGTAGCTTGATGCCCTCGGATCGTACGTCCCAAAGCATCCTTTGATGATAATGCTGAGTAGTTCCAGTCATAAAGTTTTGACCCCTTCGGTAGCATCCTAAATCTTTACTTTGAATGTTCTTGCTATATACAAACAGAAATATTAATATTTCTACAGAATTATTGGCTGTCAATTTCTGTTGACCCAGCATACCCTATAGTTCTCTTAAAGCATTCTCTACATCCTGTTTGGAACAGCTGTAGATTGCAGCTCGGATGTTGTGTTCGACGGCAGAAGAATAAGCTTTGTTACTGAAATCAACCTCTTTGTGAGTTCGCCTACTCAGCAGCGTTAAACTCTTTGGTTGTTGGTTTGGCAAATATTGAAACCCTGCAACTAACCGTTGAGCACTTCACGCGTCATCCACGTCCTGCTCTTCGCGAAGTCCTGTAGGCCGCTGAGTGCACGTTCGTTGGCCTTGAGGCAGAGAGGACGTGCACTCTTTGTAGTCTTATAGATCTACAACACCGCTGTATACTTTTTCTTTGAACTTTTCAATCGCCGACACTGCCTTCCTTTTGCAGCTGAACCCTTGCTTAGCTTTGCTTCGCAGAACGGTGTACTTTGATCATAATTTGAAGTATTTTCCCACCTTTGCCGTCTACGCATCCATTCACCAACCGACGCACGCATCCGATGTTGCTCTTTCAGCAGCCAACTAACAACGAGTGCCTCAATGTCATGTGCATTATAGCCCGAAAGGGCTTGGGGTCACTGATACGATGAATTTTCACGGCGAAAGTACACTGTAATAAAAAAATCTTGGTCTAGGCAATACTGACAGGGTTAGTGATGCGTTAGCAACACGACACATTCTGTCCGGACGTGGTCGCGACTGAACCAGTTGAGAGTGTACTGACGCGGATACTCTTGACTGATTAGACAGTTGTTAAAGTGCTACAGAGATCAACAGTACTCGCGTTCGCCTATCGATGGGAATTCCGTCCCCTATCACGGACAGGTAAAAAAACAACCAAGGTTGCCTCTCGATCGCTCTAGACAGTTCCGCTCATTCTGATTAGATTAATCGTTTTTCTCGAGGATAGGGGCGGTTTTGGACGGAAAACAGTGGACTCCCTAACAGGTACCACACATTGTACGATGTATGAGTCGAAAATTGAGCCTAGTTCAGATACAGTTAGCAATCATGCCGCTTTCCAATAAGTCTGTATTCAATCGTATTTTAAAAATATTTCCAACCCACCCTCTACTCTTTATCAGCTACAATGGAAAACGGATGTGCGAATAAACGGTTTTTGTCTGTGTTATCGTGGCAGCTGTCTATTGATGAGTATTCGAAGTTTTTGGTTGGTATAAGTTAAATGGCCCCGACAATGATTGTAACCTTCCCCCGTTTGTCTAATTCACAGCAAACACACATCAAGTAACCTGTTTCCAGTAGCCTCAACGGTGCAGAATGTTTCCATTTGGGCGGCCGTCGATCTTTTTTCAGTATCGAATAGGTGTTTCGAAAGTTTTGACGCTAACTGTCCACCAAATAAGATAAGAATGGCACTGTTGGCCTCTGGCTTTTCGTCACATTATTAGACATAAAAATGATTATGGGTAGTTGGTCTCAGTCGACTGGTTCGGACCTGAAAAAGGACCTGAGAAGGGCACGGCTCTCTACACTTTTACTTGTGCACTATCTCTATACTCACACATCTTGCCGCCGATCACCTACTTTTACCTTTTACCTAATACTCTTCAGTCAAGCTCCGTAAACTAACCGACAAAACCTTTAAAAACGGTAGTCGATTCGAATATGAATAGTAAGCTGTCGATTCACATGAAGTTAGACAGAAGTATGCGTTGGAAATCAGAGGTAGACAATCCAACAATGACACATTCTTACATTGTAAGATAATGGCGTATCATTCCGTGCGTGAGACTCTATCTGTTCAAGTGTAAGGGACGAGTTGGTCTTTTTGAATCCCACTGCAAGAACATTCACGACCAACTTAATTTATCCGGAATGACTAAATATTGCAATATGATAATGCTCAGACTAACTACTAAGTCGCAAGGGAATCTCACAACAGAGATGATCTTTATCGGTCAAATTACCACTGATTACCTTGTTCATTTTTGTCCAAATCCATGCGACATCCAAGATATGGTGTCTATTTAGGTGAAGAAATTACAGCGGGTTGTGAAATCGATTAATCGAACTAGGAATGGTATTCAGCAAGGGTCACGTAGGAACTGCGTGGCAAAAGGTGAGCGCATATACATAAAAGTTCAACTTAATGTCGGCGAAAACCTTGCTCTTCGGTGCTTTCGTGTTCGAGCTGGTTATTGAGTGCCAACTGACCCTGATCGTTCATTTTGTCCACGAACGTGTGTGTGTGTGTATGTAAGGTACATACATAGTCCGTGAATGCTTTATCAAAGATCTGGATGGTGTTCTCGGACTTGGTTTGTGAATTGTCCTGATGTTTTACAGTCTGTCTTGTGTCTTGGTTGTAAAATCGGTGAACGTGAGATGCTGTGGAATAGATACTCAGTTCAGACTTGACGTGAGTCCTGCTGATTGCCCAGTTGAATCTATAAGCCACTCTGTGATCCTGTCACCTTTGAACCGTACTCGGATAATCACCGGTTTCTCTCGTATCTCGTCCATTTCAGGTTTGGTTGACATTCAGATAACATTTTTAACAGTAAAGCATTCTGGCTATTCGTTACCGTGACGAATATTCTATATGATGTTATATTTGTTTTCTAATCTATCTCTTGATCATATGCTTTGTGTTTTGTCAGTCAAGACATGCATGAGACCCCTCTTCTACTTTGAAAACACGGAACGAATCTTTTCAAGCATTTTTTAGCGTTTGTTTCATTTATCTGTGATAACTTCTTTGGTGACTTCGCTCTCATTCTATCGCCTGTCAGTCTACTTGTACCGGACTGAAGATGCTTTATGGACAATATATTGGCCTGTGTATTCTTATTCTCATTGTCTTATTGCATGTATTTGCATCTTTAGATAAGTTTGACTCTTCTTTACTAAAGTTGAATTCACTAACTCACGGTTGTCGTCTTGTAATAAAGTTTGCGGCGCTCTTCTACTCGTATCTGTACGCTCACTCGGTGACATGCGTTATTTTCGAAGAGCTTGACTAAAAGTTCCCTGTTCATGCGCTGTTTGTTTGTGTTATCTGGACTGATCATTTTGAAGACTGTGCAAACCTTTGGCGTGTGTTTGCTTCAGTTTTCATTTCATCATTGGTGTGAAGCTGCTGCGTTGATGGATCATCTTCGGTATAACTTTTAAAATAGCCAGATGATGTATAAGAGCCTTGGTTGTTCCACTGAGTATGAGGTACTCTCAGACATGCCAGTGTGTTGCAGTAAGTGATGTGCGTATATCCGAAAAATTGTTTGTTCTTAATCTCTTTTCGAATTGATTTATTTGGCCCGGAAGGCACGCCAACATTTTGTATCTCTTAGCTGTGTACTCAGAACTTCGGAACTCAACGATCTTGGACGGTCAGTACAAAAATTAGTCCGTGCTGTACAGTTAAGCTGACCATGTTAAACCTATGGTATTCAAGGACATCTGACATATCAATTTTCCTTTTCCACTAGCAGGTCGCGGATTAGTCAACTATCTCTTTACTGCAGTCTGTTGATTATTTCTTTTTCACTATTTTGGGCTAGCGGTTTCCTTTCTTAAGACTTTCCTCCTTAAGGTGGTATTTTTAGGATACAAGCTTTATTTTAATTTGGGTTTGCATTCTGTTTTCCGTCCATCTGAGAATGAAATTTGCTGACTTAACTGTGTCACTCACTTGTGTTGCAAGGTTTCAGTCGCAAAAGAAAGCCCCAGTTATACCAGAAACAATTGGTAGCAGAGCGAAACTGTGTTCAACCAGAGGCGAACCTCATTTGTCTTTAACGGATTCGTGTAATCTACTTAGATTTTGGAACAAACCCTAACTTTGAAGATGACCTCTCCTCATCTTTGTTGTCAAGGGCGCCTTTTATTCGGATCCGACCACTCTCCGTATGCCGATATATGGCTGTGTTGGAATCATTTTGACGAGATATGGAAGCTCAGATTGGCCACCGTGATGAGGCCTAATCTCGTTCAGGTGGCAGGTTTGAGATGGCAACACATCGCTTCGATAATGGCGGGCGGCGGCTACATCTGTTCGCTGAGCGTATACTGTTTTCAGCCAATATTAGTTTCAGGTATCGAATCAGGTCTGGTCTAAGATAGACCACATAGATGTTCGTTGTAGGTAATGTGAATTCGTTCAGAACTACCGTTTCCATTAGACCACATCCTGGGACGCGGATCTTGCGTTGGTACGTTTTCGTTTTGTTCTTATTTTCTCTTGTCACTGACCCCACCAACCGTAACGATAGATAATAATAATACTCATATTCAAGAGAGAAGTTAGAGGCTTTTGTAAAAGTCAAAGAGTACTTCAGTCACTACTATGCCTCTGGCATCGATTATACCTCGTAGTTTGTTTATTTGGAAGTTTGCACCTGTTAGGCCGTGGGTATAGGGAATGAAACGGGAGCTCATATCTCTGTGATTGAGATGGGATCTAGGACACTTCTGGTGATAGTTAGGCATCTCCTTGAAGTTTGTCGGTTGTGTACATAAGACGACCATGAGGGCCGTGCTAATTGACGGCTCGGGAACTTGGCCGCTCAGTACAAAAGAGGTCATCCGCCTTCAGTTATTCGACTATCGATGTCCGCGTTCGATTGTTCGCATCGTGTGACCAACGAAGAGGTTAGGAGATGAGTGTCTGATAGTGATTGTCAAGCGAGTTGTTTTGTTCAGTCTTCCAGTTTGCACAAACCTAGATGGTAAGGCCATGTACTATGGATGCGAACTCACCACTCTCTGCTGATGTTGCAGTCCACTAGCAGAACGTGTAAGACAGATGATGAGGTGGAATAGAGACCCGAAGTTATTCACGGAAGGCTAGACATCGTCTGTCCGGCTGAAACCATCACGACTTACATAGTCGGTAGTTGAAGAATTTAGACGAGATGGGATTTTTAGCTCAGTGGTATGAATACTATTGTTGTTTAGTCGAGTTGTCTGCGAAGAAAGTTTACTTGGCGACTTGGTGCAGTGAAAGTCATGATGAATTTGTCTTTTTGACAACGTCTTATTTTCGTCAACAGTTTGGTTGTTAATTTGCAAGGTGTAAGCATCTTGATGTTGAGTGTTTGGGTATAGAACTAATGTATATTGATTGTTTTGTATTCTTCATTCTACCCGTTTCTTTTTCACCAGGGATTGTTCTTTTCTTTATGTTTCTAAGTCAGCTAAGCAGCTGCGCGAACCATTGATGTATTACTATGTGTGATGAAGATGTGCATAGTCTCTTACCGGCTGACCTGATATTGTCACTCTTTACTGGGCGTTGTGTTTTTAATTTGTTGAGAAGGTGGGTGGTATAATCCAGACACCATGCATAACTGATTATTTGTGAGTGATGTCTAATTTATATCAGCTGATATTCCCCCCCACTTACAGTATTGACTAAATGGTTGACGCTGGTTTGTTGTCCTAAGGAAGGCGGCTATAGGGGAACCGTACTTATGTAGTTAGTGAAATTTTCTTCGATTCGTACGCCATCAGAGTAACATGTGTCCGCCGTATCCTGTTTTGCCAAGTTTGAATGCTCTGTCCTCACGTCTATGATATGCGTTTATGTGATGTTGTTTTATTCATTGAATATAACCGCTGATTTTCAATCAGAGAAACGAAAGTTCCAAACCGAACTGGGTGTTTGGAGTGCGTCATTTGAAAATTTATTTTGTTGACGGCTAATTGGACGTCAGTTTACCCCTCATTTATCCTGGAAACGGCACGTACTTTTGCGTCATGTGGGGCGGGTTTTTCAATGTAGTTCTAGTTTTGTTGCAAACTCACCCTCATTGTTCATGCGTATTTCAGGTGACTGTGATTTACACATTCGTTAGTGTTTGTTTCGGAGTCCGGAATTTTTCCAGTACACATGCTGTGACACAGACTGAGTTTCTCGTTCCCCATCGAACCGCCAAAATCATGATTTTGACTAATTTTGATTTCAGACGAAGGTTGTCATAACACTGCATGGTCGTATCAGCTGGGAATGAACGGTGCCTGTGACACACAGCGCTACTTGTCTGTTCGACTTTTACACCTGGTGAACGAAGAAATAGTTTGACGAACGTTGTTGATCCGAGCTGCTGCGCACACACAATGACAAGTGTGTTGATGAATACACACCTACGCTTACTTTAGTGTAAGGCGACTGCCACCATAGACAACGAGTCGGTCCGTCTTAAAGATGGGTCTTGGGAAAGTTAGGGAAAACATTTGTTCAATGTTCACGCACGCTTTTGAGTTTTGACGTGTGCGTGCTTCTTGGCGATCGACTGCACAGTTGGTTTGTTTTCCTCTTAGTAAGTGTCACGTTCTCACAGAGTATTCTTGTATGTGTGTTCTTCCCACCATTTTCACCTCTGTTTTCTATCCCAATGACCCTATTGCGTCAGTTACTGTTAATAACCAAAACTTATTTTTACGGTACCAGCCAGCTTGAATTGACTTCAGCTTGCACATTAAATGTTGCAATCACGTTTAATCTTTCCTGTCCTTTCTGGGTGGGCTCTGAGGTGGACGGCACACAGTAATGAAGAAAGGACCATTAGATTTGTATGTATTTCTTCTGCTTGTGATTACTCTTAATGTGGTGTAGTGTGTCACGAAAACTCCTTGCTGTAAAGCGTTTAAATGCCGTTTTTTGCCAGCTGTGTCAAGGTCCTGTAGTTTTTGACGATCATCTCTTACGGACTGACGACTAAACCAGACCAACGGTCGGTTGATTTTAGCAGCAGGCGGATATTTCTTTCTGTTTACACACAAACTCAGTTTGTTCGGTAAGTAACCCGTCCTCGGAACCGATATGCTATTATCTACTGGGACCTTTTTCCACTCACTGACATATTTGTTGACCTTTTTCGAAACCCAACTGAATAAATGGTAACAGTTGGTCCATTGCGTGGGTAGTCTAAAACGCAAATAATGTACATCACTCTCAGCACTTGCATTTTGCTGGTCTCAAGCTAGCCGGCTATATGCCTTGTTGATTTTCCGTGACCGGACTTCATTTTCCTATTCGGGGTTTAATATTTTCACCTAGAGCAAATCGATTTGGCTTGATTATAAACAAGTTTGTGAAAGTTGCTGTGTTATCAAATACAGATGCGACACTGACACACTGGGACGGCACACCCGCAACCTCGGTTGAATGGGTCGATAACCACCAACTGGTAAGGTCAAGTTTGGCTTTCGTATTGTTCAGACTAGGCGGGGTAGAGTGAAAACAGTTCATTGTTCGCACTAGTCCACATCCGCGCCTGGCGATTCAGACACGACCAAGCTCTGTCCGATGATTTGGGAGGGGTTAGACTCTAGTTGAGAGTTGAATGACGGATGTGCTCAGGAGATCGCGGTCGATTTGTATCCATCATTTTTTGTCAGGAAACTGTTCGAAATGATCAGACTTGGGACTGAGGCACTCTGAAGTCATACGGTATGGAGTCTGATAAAAGTGCTATATGATTAGGAGTTGAACTTGAAAATGGTCGTCAGTCCAAGGACCGTGAGATTACTGTTTTAATTGTATGCTTTTCCATTGGAACTTAGATCGTTCTTTACAACAACGATAGATGTTAAGGCGCAGTTCTTATGGTCAAAATATTCATCGCGGAAGGCACCACTATACGTCTGATCCTGGAGATCCTTTACACGGTCACAACCGATGTTCGAGTGTTGGCACGTCTGTGTGTATTCGACATCAGTATCGGATCGCGCTGATTTATTGCATTCAAGTCGGCTGGGCGATTTTTATCGGCTTATCGGGAAAACGAATGACCGACTGGCGGTCTACTGCGATGGATCAGCCAACAGTATAGAACTGACTCCTTGAGCATCGGATGATTAGATAACATTTGGGCAAACACCAAAATTAAGGAACTGACGATCGATAACGTCATTGTCGTTTCGATCAAAGTTCTTTTTTATCATACACTGACTAATCAGGCCTCGTAGAACTCCGTTCTGGGAAGTTCGATGGAAAATTATCAAGGAGAGAACGAACGAATTGATAAACGAGACTTATTTCCTGAACACATCTGGTAAACTTGTGGACGAACAGGATAAGACGTATCTGAAAGAATAGCAGATGTTGGTATGTATATCCGTGTTGTTCTCTATAACCAATCTGATTCTTTGTGACCAGAACTAGGGAAACTTTTTGAATGACTGTGTCAAGAAGACGAATCGGTTTGGATGGTTCCCGGCCTGAATCTTTAATGTGGAGACACGGAGCTAGTCAAACATTACATAATTTAGACCTGTCGGTTCTTCCTTATAGGACCCAACAATTCAGGACGTGTATCACACTAGTGTTTAAAATGGAAACGGTGATGATCAAGTTTTTCACAGGTTTTCAGTGGTAAAAATAGATGATGAGGTTGTTGAGCTCCGTCGAAGAAATTATGTGGCTGTTAGAAGTCACAGTTCAGTATTTAGTTCGCTTTGAATCTGTTTGTTTTATTAGATTATCCATATGTTCAAACCGCTGTTTGTAATACATGGCGCTTGAGCATCACGGTGTTCCATATGCTGCCTGTTTATATTACAACCTACTATCTTTGTGGGTGTTGTTTTCATGTCATGACGACACACCTGATCCTTTTAGTCAACTGAAGTCATCTGTAAAACGTGGTTGACAATGGGGTTGATTTGTGGTCTGTGTTTACATGCGCCTCTGTCCTTCGTTGGGAGTTACTCGTGGTTTTACAGTATTCATCGTTAGCCGTTCTCTTTTGCTGTATGGGCATCTAGGCTTCCGGTGCGAATGCGTTGCGTACGTTTGACAGTTTTTATAGATTTGAATTTTGTGCCGTCCATGAATCGCGGTTCTACGATCGTTTGGTTGTCACCTACTAAGCACCTAGTCTGTTTTTGACCTTGAATTGTACGAGTGAATTTCTAGTCCATTCGACAGAAATCAAAGATGGCCCCCACTCAAATTCACATTCTTACATTGCCGTTCATCTTTCTGTTGAATGCACGTACAGTTAGTCTGGTTACCGTCCTCCGTTTTTGTCAACAGAGACGCTGATTATCCGTGTGACTTTCAGCTAGAATCGACAAGCCTGAATTTCTTGAAATTTATCCTTAGGCATTCATTGTGAATATCCTTTGTTTTTGACGTGTTAAACCCTTCAGACGAAAATTTGTTCATTCTACGGCGAGCAGAAACATTATTGACTAGATAACTGAAGCCGGGTCGATAATTTTTATCTCTGGAGGATAATTTCGCAACGGTATGCAGTTCCGGTCTGTGACATGGTATGTATTGTTAATCATGGCTGTCGAATGTGATATTACGAGGGACAGGCGAAAAAATTACTGAGGTCCCATTACGGTTGCGTTGCTTTCGGGTCCGTATGCGAGCAAAGAGTGGTTGAGTGCGTCCACTATCCCGGGCGGTTTGCCCGTCAATTATGTCTCATATCTCATTTGTTCTCGCACTCATTTATGACAGGTTTGTGAGCCAAAATCGCGCATAACTGTCCTCATTTGTATCTGGTCGGCCGTATGTTCCGTGCCTACAAGCGGTTCCCGAAGCTTTGGTTAAGAGTGCAGTGCGTTTCTAGACGGCTTTTGTACTGCCATGTAATGGTTCCGATCTTGCAACTGGTCTGGAAAACTCGTCTGTGTCAGTAGCGAAGTATAATCACGACTTCTAATTTTCTCTTCTAACGGTTTCTCGTTCACTTTCACCTGTTTTTGAACATCGCATGTTACTGTTGTTTTTGTCATGTTAAGCTTGATGTACAGTGTACAAAAACGGAACAGGAGTGATTAGCGTGAGTAGTTGGCTCGCACGACTATGGAATAGTTCGCACTCACATTTCGATACTATTTCACAAGTACGCTGTCCAAATATTCATTCATCTACAGCAAATAAAACAAGTTGTCGTTGTTATAAGTGTCTGATTCTCCGTCCAGATAGAATGCGCGACCTTTGCTGAATACCGCTGATTCAAACAGTTAACATTCCACTCACCTTCACACAATTCTCTCGTACTCAACATACTGACCATCGAATATCAAAATGTGGCGGTCGGTTACGATGATCGACTGACTACCCACGATCCTATCACCGGAAATTAACTTGGAGAGTGCCGGTATAACGGTTCTACAAGGACTTGAACAGCCTTAACAAAATCGGAGATTTCGACCTATCTCGGAAGTTCTAATTGTGAGGTTATCAAAATGAGCTAACAGACACTAACTGTCTTCTATCGAGACTTTTGGGCAGCCTGATCATTATTCACAAACAAATGTGGTTTAGGATATGTACGCAGTACTTCGGTCGTGTTTAATTGTAAGTGTGTGGTGCAGTGTTCATCGATGTTGTCTCATAGTAGCGTGATTGGCGTTATAATCCCAGTCATGATAAAGAATATGCACTGCTGATGAGCTCTAACTAAGGTGAAACTCGAGTTTAGCCCTTCTTTTCGTAAGAGGCTGGCTGAAATGTCTATTTGAACGCGAAAACTGCGATTAAATGCGTGATGTTTAAATTAGGACTTGAACTTTCTCACAATGTAGGTTGATGGTGATTGCACCATCAAGGGCTTGATATATAAGGAGCTCATTCAAGAATATTTGCTAGCAATGGTTTCCATTATGATTGATCGGATATTTCAAGATGATTGTGCTCTGGCTGATGGCTGAACCTCGTACTAGAGTTCGGTACATTCTTCAACAAAACCCTGCCCTCTTCAAAAACAATTCTTAGTCGATGCGTTGTTACTTTTTGTCCGACTATGTGGGATTCTCGGGATGCGGCGTTCAGTCAGGTGGGGGAAGTGACCGATGCGGCAGGTTCGTGTGAAAAGCAGTTAATCGAAGACAGACCGGTATCGTCGGTCATTCACGTAGGCGATCAATAGCAAGAGGAGAGTGTGCAATGTATAAGTGCACCGAATCGAGAAGGAGACCCACGAACTCCTTAAATCTGTTCCAACCCGAATGTCCGATACTAGTTGACTCTGACCCTCGTTTTGTCCACTAGTGTACATAATTATATTTCGTGTATGCGGGCTGAACGCTGAAACCCACCCTGTCCATTTGCCTTCATCATAGAGTGCATGGTTTCATGCACCCAATCTTTCGATTCCGTGTGAGAAACTTATTTGTATTCAAGTAGTATACCGTTCACTGGTTCAAAATTCGTTTCAGTTCCTCTAGTTCTTCTCATCTGCTCAGTTAATCAACTCGACCAAGTCCTCTCAGTATTCAAGCATATTACTAAAAGTCTATTTTGTGAACAACTATTTGTAGTTACCTTTCTAAACTGTTTTGCTTCCTTTCCTTCCAGGCATAGTCGACCAAACCTTTTGTGGTTAGCCTGCGCGCATCCACTAAAGATAGAGAAGGTGCCGAGAAGGAATTTCACAAACAGTTCGTTGTGGTAACCGCCAGCGAATCAATGGTCGACCTTATTAGGTCTGATCAGCACCACGTACACCGGTTTATCGCATCCGCTGTGACAAACTGTGTTCAGAAAGCCTCTCTCGATCCTTTGTGGGATTATGGTGGATGCTTGTTCGTATGAAGGTCAACGACAGGCGGCTGATAATTTTCAGTCTATGTGTAAAGGAAGCTCACCAGCTAGGGATGGTAACTCACATACTGTCCTACCACCTCGTGGTCCAGTGGATGTGTTCGAACTACTATCCTCAGTTGATCTAACAGTCTGACGTTTATTATTTGCAAGAGGCTACTTGTGGTCTTCCTACCAAACGTAATTAGATCACCTTAGGATTACATAGGACATACTGTTTCTCGGAAAAGTGCTTAATACAGGCAGCTTCGGTAATCCGATGCGAACATGCTTGGAAAATGCGTAGGTCTCTCTTATGATTCGCTGTCTTTGTGTGTGTACACTCGCTTCTCCATATTGATTCCCAAGGTAACCTATGCTTGATATTTGTCGCCAGTCCTTCGATTTGTGGATTTTTACACAAAAGTACACGTACCTCATATCTTTACTGTGTACCATAAACGGTTTGGTACTGATTCATGCAAGGAACTTACATTCCCCTTGGAGTGCAGATACTGAAGCGGAATGGAGTGGCTTTGAGACTTGTAAGAGGACCTGTTATTTGTTATTCAAACAGATACGTTCTATTCTGTTCATTCTTGTAAAGGAACTGGATTGGACTAACGCATCGATAAGACGTCAACCAGCGTTTCACAGAAGATTACGGCCAATCAATGTTGACATCTCGTAGTGACCAGTTCGGATAGCATGCTAGCGTAGCATCAGCTTTTGTTATAACGAGGGTAGGAGTAAAACATCTGAAACACTGGATTCTGTGTAACAACTTCTTCAGTGTAGAAGGAAGATATGTTGTGATATGCTAACATTTCGTTTTCTGTCATCACTCACAGGCGTAGAACATGCAGGTCATATACGATAGACAAACAGAGATAGAGTATGGACACGTATACATTTACACTAGGTTTTGTGTCATCAACGTTACGGCAACCCGATGAGTTGCTACGACCAATTTTGTGCACACAACGCTGACTGGTGAGTTCTAACCAACATAGTTTCGCTAGAGGCCAGTGGCATCGAGTTGCTATTGCGTAACAATATTTTGAATGAGTCAATTGAGTCCATGAGGCGTTTAGCAGTCTGTGATTAAGGATTCCGAACAATGGGTTCGTGGGCTTGAGACTGTTCTGTCACCATCTGTTTCAACCATTTCGGGGCGTGTTCCACCTTTCACTGAGATGTCGATGCTGGGAAAAGTTACTGGTGAACGGATATCCCCAAAAATTCATAGACATTCACAGCATGATGAACAAGTGGAATGGGAAAATTCAAACAGCTCAAAAAAAGGATATATTTCTGTCTCTGTAATTCAATTCTCAACTAATCTGGCAAGTGACATCAGGCACAAATTGAAGTTTGCCCTATCCCATAGGTATGCGACTATTCAATTACACCTGGTTCAAACCACCAAAGAATCAGTTCCACATAATCCCGAACGCAGTTTGTTTAGCTCTTCTGTCCTTCACGTTGCCTGTCTACTTGCAGTTGCAGTGACGTTTCCATAGGCAGAACGGATCGACACCTATCTCAGTGAGTAGCAGAACACGTTTAGAAATGGTTCAAGCAACTGCTGGAAATCTGGCATCATCGATTGCTAGACATCTCATGATAACAGGTCACTAAGTTGGCCCAGTTAACTTATTCGAAATATTCATAAATGGATTGAGAATAACACAACGTTATGAGCAAGTTGTAATACCCCACGTTTCAACCACCTTGGGTGGCCTTCCTCAGTGGTGTTGTAATCGAAATCACACTAACAAGGGAACAGAGGTCACATGGGATTTGTCGTGGTTAGGTCACTCTGCGCTGCATCTGGACTGATTGATGCTTTGTCTATTAAGTGGGGGTGAAACTGATGTAAATCAGACGCGTCTTTCTCTGGTGTTGTTCATCCATCCACGCCACATTGCAGGCAGAGGTTTGCTATCATTGCGTTTAATACAAGCGCGTTATGTGTAAATACTGAGAGCTTCAGCACAGCATCGCTCCGCATTGGAAGGCAGACCTTTGCGAATCACTCGGGTTTGGTCAAAACATACGTTGTGATTCAAAATATTGTTACGCAATAGGAACCCGGTGCCACTGGCCTCTAGCGAAACTGTGTTGGTTAGAACTCACCAGTCAGCGTTGTGTGCACAAAAGTGGTCGTAGCAATTCATCGGGCTACCGTGATGCTGGTGACATAATGCTTGGTGTGAATGTATACGTGTCCATACTCTGTGTAACGTATATGATCCGCATGTTCTGCGTTTGCGAGTGATGACGGTAAACGGAATGTTAACATGTCGAAACACAGTATATTCTTTTTGCACTGATAAAACAGGTTGTTTAAATGCACCACGACTTAAAACAAACCAGGGCGTCGAAACCAATTTTAATTCTTCACTTCTCTGATACACCTTGTCTATAAACTAACCAATAGAAACTCGATAAAACTGAGGTTTACTTGGTGCCACAAGTTTTGCTTTTGTTTTCGTTTCGAAACGTATCTAATTTTCAACAAATCTTAAAATTTTCTACTCATCAATAATTCTCAGCTACACTAGATTTATTCGTATCGGATATAGGAAGACTTCTTCAGTCCTGCTACTTTTGTCTTGTTTGTCAATCTTTCTGGAAGGCAATTATTGTCTAGTTCTTGTCGAGGATGTGCTAAGCTGTTTAGTGTGACAGTCGTGCTGACAGATTCAACTTTGGCCCAAACATCAAGTACATTATTCATTATCAGTTTCATTTTTCCGGCACTTTTCATAAAGATGCGTCTGTGTCCAAGCCAAATGTCCATAATATCATTTTGTCCTGGTGGCTGGCGCACAACACGCATGATCGCTAGTTTGGTGATTCACTTTGAAGGGGCGCGATAAGCTGTTACGAATCCCCAGAGCGGTTACATATCAGTCAATCCACACTATCCGACATTTCTGTTGGATACACTCAACTGAGATTTCGGAGCAAGTCACCAATCCGGCCCCAGTGGAAAGTCACATGAGGTTCAGACGAGCATGTGATTGAAGAAGTGTGCACTATCTAGCACAGTTCACGTAATAGCTCAGTACTTAGTGGTAGATACCAAAAACTTGCCTTATTTGGCTTGAGTGAGTGGATATTCATCCAATGCTTTATTCATACCGATGAGGTGCTGGAACTATGCTGATTTTCTGCCCAGCAATGTATCTACGAATTGTACATGATTATCAGAATAAGTCACGTCGAGCGTTTGAATTATTGGACTGTAAGACGGATAGCAGATTTTTGGAGCAAGATGGTGTAAGACAGCCTGTGGAAACAGTCATAACGCAAGTTTTTCCTGTCACTAGGCGATTTACGTTCACTCTAACTTATAATGGTTTTGTGATGATTGGCCAAAGGGGAGATAGGTTTGTGTTTACCCACAAAGAGGTACTTGTACGGTCCCAGAGCAGTACGTTTTCGATCTTCATTGACATCTTGCCAAATGCATTGTTTTCTGTAGCAGTTCTCACTTTGGATGTCACTGATCAAGTCTTGTTCACGGCGTCTGCCATACAACTGACCCGGTGAATGACAGAATTATCGACACTCACTTATTCACGTTTTATCACATGATTTTTGTTTTCGTCCTATTCTCACTTACAGACGGCAACCATCGTCGTTTACACGTACTTCATTTCGTGCTTGTTCGCCTGGCAGTATTTAGACCCGTCCAAAGGTTATGCCGGTTACGAAGTGGACATATATGTGCCAATATTTGGATTACTACGATTTTTCTTCTACATGGGATGGTTGAAAGTGAGTCTGGTTGCCATATGTATGGACAATTTTCGAAGTACCCGAAAACAGTGACTGATGGGTGCACGAGATTCAGGACGTACCTTTAAGGACTAATGTGGTACAAAGTTGTTAAAAGCGGACTAAAACTAGCTGTGATGACAAACATGGAAGCTGTCGTGTGATTTTTGGGCGAGTCGTTTGTTACGGTCGCCTTGCTTACCAAAGTCTCAAACTCAGACAGCGTTCCTTCCCTACTGATACCGTAACCGTGATTTGTTATTTTATCTGCATGTGTAGTACAACCTTTTTATCCATGTTCCCTCTGGTATACTAGCGTTGTTGATTTGTTCTGTTGTTATAAAGAGTTGAGACAAATGCATTTAGGAATAAAATACTTCTTTGACTATTGTCAGGAATCCTCGGTTATTACCTTATGAAGTAGTAATAAACCTCAGTCTATCGGTTTGCACATCAAATTTTCGAAGTATCAGATCATTTTTAGCAGGTACCTATGCACGCGCAGTTTCCGTTGGTGGTGTCATGTTTGAGTCAGAGATTATTGTTTTCTCTGTGAATAGTTGTTTAGATATTGAACAACAGCTACATTTCCAAACCTGTGCAGTGTCACAAAGGCGCGAGGCTTTCTGCGTATTCTTCCTCATCCTCTAACTCGAAGAGCTCTATTTAGAAAACCCGGATCCTCATGGAAGGTGCAGCACGGCAGTCTGACATTAACTTCAAAGTGCGTCATAAAACAACAACTTGTCTAGGTTGGCGTCCTCTCTGTTTGGTTTTAATGTTTCGTCACAGTTGTAATTGATAAATGTCAGGTTTGACAAAGAATCCTGACCGTTTTCACTCATGCTACAAGTTTCAAAGCTAGATTTGCTATCCGTTCCTCTTGTCCTGTATTGCGTTACGTTATCTGTGCTTGTATCCACTAGGCAAACTATATATTACGGGAGAAATTTAAAATATGAGCTTGTTCGGTGTATCCGGTTGTATACTGTGTTTTTGTTTGAATGTGTTAATGAAGAAGATTATCAATGTCGTTGGAATAATTGTGGCAAAGCATCTCCATTTTATAATCCTGCCTACTACACTGTAACGGATGCCGCTACTTTGTACCGCTGTTGCGATGTACCGCTTCATGGATAACCTATTTGGACCTGTACTGACTGACAACACCTAATATTTGAAACAGCAATCAAAATATCAAACTTCGAGTTTGACGCTATTTCATCGCTACGAGAACGCTATCTTGATGATAGAATGCGGAGAATGATTCATTTGTATCATTCATTTGTATGGCTAAGCGAAATGGGTTCGTTGAGACCTGTTCAGCACTATCAAGAGCAAATCGTATGTCGATGGTTCGCGCTGTACGAAGCGGGTAGAATGAAGAATACAAAACCATTGATATCTATTAGTTCTATACCCAAACACTCAACATCAAGATGCTTACACCTTGCAAATTAACAACCAAACTGTTGACGAAAATAAGACGTTGTCAAAAAGACAAATTCATCACGGTTTTCACTGCACCAAGTCGCCAAGTGAACTTTCTTCGCAGACAACTCGACTAAACAACAATAGTATTCATACCACTGAGCCAAAAAACTCCATCTCGTCTAAATTCTTCAACTACCGACTATGTAAGTCGTGATGGTTTCAGCCGGACAGATGATGTCTAGCCTTCAGTGAATAACTTCAGCTCTCTATTCCACCTCATCATCCGTCTTACTCACACGTTCTGCTAGTGGACTGCAACATCAGCAGAGAGTGGTGAGTTCGCATCCATAGTACATGGCCTTACCATCTAGGTTTGTGCAAACTGGAAGACTGAACAAAACAACTCGCTTGACAATCACTATCAGACACTCATCTCCTAACCTCTTCGTTGGTCACACGATGCGAACAATCGAACGCGGACATCGATAGTCGAATAACTGAAGGCGGATGACCTCTTTTGTACTGAGCGGCCAAGTTCCCGAGCCGTCAATTAGCACGGCCTTCATGGTCGTCTTATGTACACAACCGACAAACTTCAAGGAGATGCCTAACTATCACCAGAAGTGTCCTAGATCCCATCTCAATCACAGAGATATGAGCTCCCGTTTCATTCCCTATACCCTCGGCCTGACGGATGCAAGCTTCCAAATAAACGAACTGGTCAACAGCCCCAATAACTTCATTATCTGACACTAAGTCTACGTAATCAAAACAATCTTGCAGAAACAGTTTGAATTTTTAGAAAACAAAACACATTCCGAAGTATCTCCGGCACAGCACAACCGCGTCTAGTGTTGTTTGTGTTATTTGAAAATTGCCAAACAGCAATACCCTTTCGTCAGCATAGTGAAAGTCAGTCAGCCTTCCACCAGGTAGGAGGTCCACACGGGCAATATGTGATAGTCGCAGACAGTTATCCATTATTTCGTCAATAACAAAATTGAAGAAAAACGATGGAAATGGACAGCCTTGACATACGTCGCTCTCACGGTTGACATTGTCAGATAGTTCTTCGTGAGCCTTCACTTGAGCAGCAGTACAGGGATGAAGTGCCGGTAGTATGTTCACATACTTCGGTACACCCTATGATTAAGGCTGTCTGAAAATGTAGATCGACCAACTGAATCAAACGCACCTTCATAGTGAACGAAACGGCTACATGCTTGACGCCGTTCCATAATTTGAGGAAGGATGAGAACGTGTTAAATATATCATCGTCCTGGACGAAACTCCACCTTCATATCTGCCTCGAAGGGCTGCAGTGAGTCTACGAGGTATGAAAGATATCAGAAGTATAGTAATGACTGAGTTCACTTTATGGCTTTCACAAAAGCCTGACATTTTTCTTGAATATGAGTATTATTATTATCTATTGATCGCAATAGAGAGAGATGTTCTCCGTCATCCACACATATTGAAACAGCTGAGCCGTGGTCCCTACTAACGTCTCCTCATCATCTTTGGAAATTGTCGACATAAGGACAGTTAGATCTGTTGGTATATTGGTATTAGTATGCTCGCCGAATTTGGCAGTTAGGTTGCAAACGTTTCATCACCAAACGCGGTCACATCATCAGTTCGTCAGCGTTTCAATGTGTAGATTTTGAACGTGGAGTTTGGTAAAGTATGATGGATACCTGCTCTTATATAGCAGAGTGAATTGACCTTCTGACCCGAATTCTGGCTGGCCGATTCCTGTTGCTTGTGACCTTTGACCTGACTCACAATTGGTTGATCCTTGTTGCATTCGAACTTTAACCCGATGTTCGATTGGTCATTTCCTGTGATCCTTGAGTCTTCCGTCTGGAGTCTGATTAGCTGTTCCTTGTTGTTATCCAACTTTGAACTCGAATCTGTTTGGTTAGTCCTTGTAAATTGATTGGGTAAGTCATTCCTTCGTTTTGCAATTCCATCCGATTGGTTATTCGATGGTCGGTTTCGACTTTGGTCTGATCCGTTCAAGTTGCTCCGCTCAGGTTTACCGGCAGTTGGGCTTGATGGTGTCTACATCTCTTCAAATCCTTAGCCCTCAATAACCTCATCGAGCGTGGACAGTGAACCTTGAACACTCTCGCAAAGAGTGGGAACATCATTTTGTCAGCTTACGTGGGACGAAAGACGGTTGTCATGGTCAAAGCCGACTACATGGACAAAGCAAAACAATTGCTCAACGGCACAACCACTTACTGTCTACTCAGTGATGATGTTTCTTTAACACTGGCCAACAAAATCAACACCACGCTAAAGAAACTAAAGGCTACGCACGGGATAATTAAACAAGAGCGCTGGAAAATGCAATCGAATGATACAACCACTGCTCAGTTTCACAGACTACCGAAATTACACAAAGAGGGTTTCCCACTGTGACCAATTGTTTCCCTACCAGGTAAGCCGACCTACAATCTGACCAAAGACCTATTCAAACGACTACGACATCTCATCGACAGGTGAAAACCTTCCATCAGCAATGCTCTACAATTCTTGAGCAAACTGGGGAACATTAGGATAGAAAAAGACGAAACAATGTTTTCGTTTGATGTCACAGCACTCTTTACGTCCATTGACCTTACCCTAGTCAAAGAAACACTACGAGCACTGCTAGAAGAAAATCCGCGACCGAAGGAATCATTGAAACTGGAAAGATTATGCAATCTCATGGAACTATGTTTGTCGACATACTTCAAATTCAGGTGTCAAGTCTACGAACAATTGAAAGGAATTCCAGTGGGTTCGCCCATATCCGGACTCATTGGAGATGCAGTAATGCAGAAGTTAGAGAATATCGTGCTACAAATGATCAAACCCAAACTCTGGATACGATATGTTGACACATTCGTAATGATTAAACATTCAGTGATTGAAGACGTACACAGACGGCTCAAAAGCGTTTTCAACTATAGTAAATTTACGATGGAGTTTGAAACCGACAACCAGCTACCGTTCTTGGATGTACCAATCAGCGGCAAATCTGATGGAACGCTGGAGACTTCAGTGTACCGGAAAGAAACACACACGCACCAACTCCATAGTTTTCATAGCAACCACCCAGCCTGTGATAAAAGGAGATACATTCGAACTCTGTTCAAACGAGGTGAAACACTGCTGCACCGCAGAGCTCTGAAGAAAAGGAGAAAACGATTTGTACCGAAGATTTCTTCGCTACGGATACCCAAGAAATTTCATCAGACGAAGTTTATTGCAGAGAGAAAGATATTTGAACCCCACCGAACCATCAGCAAAACGAATTGTACTACTTTAATTTGAGACTGTATCGGCAATGACAGCAAGACTTCTGAGACCACATTATATTGCGTTAGCACACAAGCCAACGGCAACATTACGAAGAATACTGTCAAAATCAAAAGAAAAATTCAAACCCGCCGACAGAAAAAACGTAGTTTACAAAATCCAATGCAATGACTGTGGACTACAGTATGTCGGCCAGACCAGACGGAGATTATCAACACGAATACGTAAACACGAATCAGCCATCAAGTGACACGACCAATTTTATTTGATCTCTGTCCATGAGGATGAATCTGGATACACATTCAACTTGAATTCCGCAGAAGTCCTTACTCAAGCAAACACCAGACATGCAAGGGAATTTATCGAAGCTTGGTATTTATCGGCCGGGTCAATAAACAAACACATCGAGCTGGACAAAATCTACGAACCCATGCGAGTCAAGGATTTGAAGAGATGTAGACACCATCAAGCCCAACTGCCGGTAAACCTGAGCGGAGCAACTTGAACGGATCAGACCAAAGTCGAAACCGACCA
>LUCH01000829.1:0-81985 GCA_013368495.1 Paragonimus heterotremus | reverse complement strand
TAGATGACAGTTTATGCTTGAAAATATTATTCAGTAAGACACCAAACCATGTCATTTACACAACTCTGTTAGAACTTCGAGATGAAAAGAACAGTTGTTTGTATTAAACTGTGAAGCCCGGTATACTTTGAAATTTGCTGGTCGTGTGACCGTTTGCTCTGATAGGAAGGCGTTCGGAACAAATTAATTCTGTGGACTCTTGCGAATTTGTTGATGTGTTTGTGATAAGTTTGTCAGCAAAAGCTTCATGAAGAGGTTCAGTCCAATGTGACAGGGACACGAGGACTGTGTCAACGTGGGTAACCTTCAGTCTAACGACGCTTACTGCGTTCCAAACTCAAATTCCATTGGTAGCAATAACTATCTTTTTAAGTGAGCAATTTAGAGAGACAATTGTATGGGAGCTGAAAGAGTTTATCCAGAGACAACCGCATCATCGTAACAGGAACCGTCAGTCAGTGATGTACGAGTGACACACTTAGAGATAGGCCTCGAACGTCTTGTCACTCGGGCAGTAGTGGTCGGAAAGACTGAGTTATATATTCTTGAAGTATCTCGAAAGTGTATCCAAGAATGGTAAATAGCCAATAACTTTCGTCCGAATGCAATATATGTCTGTGCTAGTTTGGAGGCATTGGACAACGAACTTCAAGCGGTTTCCGATTTCTGTCTTGTCGCGGAATTATCAAGTGGCTTTGATATGGCAGTAACTGCGCCCCCTTTCAAGAAAGCGAATAGTATGCAGATTATTTGTAAACAATTTTGAAAACGATATAAATATATGCAGGTTTTCTCATTGTAAAATGGCCTTTCATCTAGTATATCAACCCACAAAGCAGAGATTTCCAGTCTACGATCGTTGCTTTTCAGCCGTTTCTCATCAGTTTTAGCCGGTAATGATTACTTACTTGGTTTTCACGGAAAGATGACACACATGTTGTGCTTACGTTTCACCAATGGCTTATTGACAAAGGCTCTTAGAACTAACGTCAATTGGTTCTCCATTATATGTGTGCGCAAAGTTTAGTGGTCAAGTGTGATTTACTGAGTAGCCTGAGCAGATATGGGCATGCTTTACTAAGCTATCAGTGACAATAAAACGAAGGGACTCAACACAATGACATGGAATTAAGGCAAGCCACGATAACCAAGGGACTGAACTCACAGAAAATGTTCACGGGTATTCATAATGATCACCGCATCAGCCCTAGTCACTAATGTCCGGGAAACACTGACTCGACTGAGCTTCGCTTAATTTGCTGGGACGAAATCAGAGCCACGGCGGTGTTTGTGGTATGACAGGGCTGAAACTTTTGGCGGGAGGTCCGTGTAGACTTGTCAAGCGATTGCGCAGACGGACAGCAGAGCAGTTCGATGTGCACAGATTTTACAATGTGTTACAACGTCATTTCACTAACTTTGAACTACACGCGAAAGTTGGCGGGAAAGTATTGCATTACAGAAGCGAAATATTGTTAGTTGTTAAAAAAGAAATAGCTTACTAGCATTTCATGGCGATAAAAAGAAAGTCAGGGTTTCGCTGCATTTTACTTTCTTGTGAAACTCAGTAGACAAGCTATAAACGAACAGCTCAATTTTCCCGACTAAGCTTGTTGGCAGTCGGTTCAAGTGAGCGATGTGAAAGCAGCTGAGCTGAAATGCTATGTAGAATATACTTCTCGCAAATTACTTTGAGCATGACGTGTTATGTAATAATTTATGGGATTACACCTGTTAAATGTGTATGCTCGTCGGATTGCACCATGTGACCTATGCAACGATATCCTGTACCACACTACCAAGTAGTGTGGCTCATCATGACTTGATCCAACAGTTTGAATCTGACAAACATAAACCTGTATAACACTTGCATGGAAGTATCTGCATTGTAAAGTGTAATGTCTGCAGCAGGAAGAGCAATACATGGTATACACTCAAGTAGAACAATTGACAGTTAACAGATACTTAGTCGACTGCCGTGATAACCATGTTTAAACTTATGACCTTTGAGGTCGGTGGAAACCAACCGGAGATAACTAATGGGGTGCACAACTGCATGGAAAACCTTATGTGTGAAATTACGGTGCCGCCTGAGACACGTACATTTGAGCGGAAAGAAAAGTAAAATTTTCGAGCTCTGAGAATTAGGTTAAAGACTTTCGACTCGTAACCAACCGCTTGACGGCCCCAACACTGAGGACATCACGCCAGAGATATGAAGATGTCGCCCGAACGTTAATTTTGAAGGGGTGAAGAAACGAATGAGGCGAACGATTTAGGATAACTGGATTTGTTAGGGCTCTTTAGGGTTTTCAACAGCATGCTCGATCGACTTCTCGTCAGTGAGGCCGGGCGTGTGAAAGTAGGATACTGTTACAAGTTTGATAAGGTCATGTCAATCTGATCCACTTTCGATGAATCTTCAAGATGGGGAGAAGTCTCCCAAAGGTATTACCGCTTGAAGAAGGAACGAAGCTACAAAACTTTGAATTTGTAGTGTTAGTTGGGAAGACATTTGTCAAAAACCATGGGCGCAGAGGACCGACATCTTTTTGAAGAAGGATGCCGTTCTCGTCTAAGGATATCGCATGTTACGGTTTCGTCATCAGGACACAGAAGACAGCGGGATGTTGAGAATTCAGGCGGTTTATTGATGTAAATTAGAAACAATAAGGCTGGGACTATAAAACCATACGAACCTCTGATGTAACCATTCAGTCAGTGGAGTACACGAAGTAGTCATGAGCACGGAAGTACACGTTAACTAAGCAGTTATCAATTCAAGGTTATTTAGAAAGGGACAAAAATGAGAAGTAGAAGGTTAGAAGTAAGGATACAACTAGGGAATTTATCAAAACCTTCTGTGAACACAACGTACATGCCACAAACATCGAAGAGCTGATCAACTGAACGTATTCAATTCCTTACATGTAAAATGAGATCGGTCACATAAGAACACCTCATCAAATTCCGGGCCTTGCAAAACGTAATGAGTTGTACGATCCTAGATGATCTCAAATTGCAGCATCTACTAAGCCTGACGAAGACTTCAACGAAAAGGAGAGTAGAGTATTTGACCTATAGTCAGTAAGATCAATGTAATCCGAACTTTGTAAGTAGGAGAAGTGACCACAAATTTCCCGGCGCAGAGAAGCTTGCCAGTTTCTATGTACACTTCAAGAAGAGGTAGTATTAAAGTTTCTACATAAGAAACAGAATTAATTTCCTGACTACGAGTAGTTCACACCTACGAGGGAGTGGTGAAGACAGCTTGGATATACAAGAAGAAAGAACGGAATCGTTTATATGGACTAAGATATGTTGGGAACAGAGTACTTCTGCATATTCCAGTTTGTCAGTTGTAACGAGCCGAGTCACTGCAGGATTTAGCAAAAGAAGACAGAACGGTAAAGGAGTCTTGTCTGAAGTCAAGCGCAACCACTAGACCAGATTGATGCGATCTTCTGTCAGAACACACAGAAGAGTTAAGGCGGTTTTGGATAACTTTTATCACACATAATGAACGAGGTTGAAGGGCAACAATATATCGTACAAATACTGTGTGCAGTGCATCTTTTGTTACTAGCCAGAAAGAACTAGCTGAAGGGTTTATGCGTGAGGCCAAGTTAGTCGAAAAGAACAAACAAAACCACAGCTATCTTAAAGGTTTTGAAGAGGTGTATTTCGCTGAAGGAGATTAAAGCAGGTTCCCTGTGTTTAGAAAAGCCGAATTGATAGAAGCCCAAAAAAAGTTTCGCCCAATCGGAACCGTGGATGTTGTTAGGTTAGAATCTTGGCTAACATTAAACATCAAGAATGAACGATCATTGAGGCCAGGAGCAGCGAACAATTCGACGAAAGTTACCGTTAACGGCTCATTGGCAAACGTGACATCAAGAAGAGGTTAATAACTGTCCGGAGTTCAATGAACTAGATAAGTTATATGGCGTGACTGAAAAGTGAGACGGAAAAAACACAAGAAGCTTCACGTAACGAAGCTTCAAAATCCACCTTTGAGAAACTGAAGTCATCTGCAATTAAAACATTTGTAAAACCGAGAAATATGAAATACAGCGGAAAGACGGAAAATGTGCGTTGACATACAGTGATAAGTTAGTCCATTAAGCATCAGGATAATCCAACAAGGTTGGACAATTTGGAAAATAGAGTCAGATAGCCAAAATATGACTGTGGGGGTTAGAGGACAGAACGGAAACGACCGGCCAACGCAGAGTTCGGAGCCTCCATCAGTCCCAGAAACGTTATCTGTCCCATAAGATGATACTACTTGTAAGCGAAATGCATCATCGAGGATGGTCTCGATACCCTCGGGCAGATGAGTATCGTACAGAAGTTGTAACATCGGTACTTACCTCTGAGGTTCCGTTTATTGTAGAGGTTATACTGCTTACTAGCCCCGATAGAGGAAAACTCAAGTATAACGGCATCTTTTCGACGGTGACTGGCTGAAAGTCCGTGGGAATACGAAAAATGCAACCAATTATGAGAGATGTTCACCGTATGTGAATCAAAAAACCTTCCTAAATACAATCTAACGAATTCAGTAATTTTGTGATTTAAACCTGAGGAGAAGTCCCAGTCATGCGATCGTCGATTAAACCTAGGAAGACTGCTCCTACGTGTTCCATCGAATCGACTGGCATCATTCGTAGAAAACTGTGGCTGAGTGCCTAATGCGCGTGTTGCAGGTTCACTGTTGCAGCTGATAAAACAGTCACGTAGCAGAGGTATGCATCTCAGTTGTGGTACGGATGGGCCCAAGTAAAGAGTTCTAACAAGAACGAAACTTGAGTCGAATGCTACCTCCTTTAAAGGGCTGGCTGTAAAGTCTACAGAGGTGCAACGGTTACGATCAGTCGCGAGAGATGTTAAACTTATAGTTGTATACAAAGACGTCCGTGGCGAGATACCTAAGGGTAAGTGGAGCCTGAAGTGTCTGGACTTAAGTTGGCCAGCTACAAGACAGACCACTTCGATTATCCTGAAGGTTCATCAAGGTTGCGTGAGAATCGATCTCTATTTGAGATATGGCGTGCCTCGTATTCACGTTAGCGATATCAATACCATATAGATTCTCGACGTCTCTAGATGCCGTTGTTGGTTGCGCGGCTATCTGCAGAGTTAGTCAAATCATCCGTTCCATTCCGGTGGACAACAGGAAACACTGAACATGACGTGACATAGAGAAGCCCTTCATAGACGCTTTGGGTAAATGATTGGTTGCGAATGACTCACATATCCAGAGGACAGCGTCTTTGAGAGTCACCTCAGACAGGAAAGGCCAGGCACACCATTGTATAAGTAAGAATGTTAAATCAGAGTACTTTCGGGTGGTTATTTGAAAAGGCTGAACAGTACGAACCCATGGCGAAATAAAGCCAGTCCTCGGGGACACCTGAAACATGCAAAATTTGGCTTTTAAGGAAGACAATTTTGTGTTGACATGAAGTAGTTTTATATGAGGATCGTTAGTCATCGACTCGTTCCCATCATCGTCCTCATAGCAGCCACGAGTCTGACCAAAAAGTATTGTGGTTGTTCACCTCAACACTGACGTAGAATATTTTAGAACAAAACGTAACAAAGAAGAATGAAAGTTAATAAAAGCAGACTAACTGGAAGAACTAGAAATGACATGGGTACTGGTATGCCATAGACTACGGTGCACCGCCATCTCGGATTACGTTTCTAATCTGTGGTCACGAGGATACCGGTCAGGCAGGCAACACCTATCCGCCTTGCTCAGTTGAACAGTCAGGATCTTCATATGTTGTCATCACGCTGTTGCTTGACCGACTTGTGGTTTCACCTAACTGTTGGTGGTCTGAGGATATTAAGCCCAGTAAAGTAAACGATCAGATCACATGCGGATTGTCTGACCCAACCACCGCAAGCTGTTCACCGTGAGTGGTTGACCAACTGATCGCGCATCTCGAGCGTTCCCGAATACACGTCGGCGAACTGTCACATTGGTCATGCGATTAGCCCATTTAATGTGGGCTATTTGACAGAGACGACGGTGATCAGACTCAGCAAGTCTTTCTTGCGAACAGGCCACGTTTTTGAAATATAGACCAAAACAGAACGTACACAAGCATTATATACTCTTCCTTTCAGCGATAACCGAACGTCTTTTCGACGTCACAGATGACGAGTTTGGCAAAGGCAATTCATGCCTTTGCTATCCTCGTTGATATCTCATCAGCAATATTATGAGCTGGCGAGATAGTGTTACCCAGGAATGTGAAAGTGTTCACAGATTCAAGTGGATTATCTTCATTAAACAAAGTAGGACTGGAAACGCCCCAGTCTTGAAACAACAGTTTGCACTTTGAAGATATCCCGTGAATTGCAAGTGAGTTGGTGTACGTCAAGCTGGCTTTAATATCTTGAACCTTCACTATCCTTTGGGTCTCCGTCACTGTCGACGGCAAATCGAAGTATATTTTAGTAGATCTGATGACTGCATTACCGGATAAGAATTAGGCAGTGGGTGCAAGCAACTTAGACCAATGTACTTCTGCCCTTGCGTCAGTAAGGCTGCGAAGACAAGTCGTTGGTTTCACTGATTCGTGGACATCAACCAGTAATCAGTCAAACTCAAAAAGATTAAAGTAGAATATTCAGCATACTCAGACTACAAATCATCGGACTTCAGGTGTGTTTGACGCCATCAGTTTGCATGAACCGTAGACTATGGATTACCATACTTTGACCAGACTTAGCTGAGTATCTATTCCGATAAGTGGATAGTTTCAGGTTAAACAAAGAGGAAGCAGTGGCCTCGACAAAATACAAGCCGGATCACTTAAGTTTGATGGTTATCACAGTGTCCTCACAATGACTATTCACTACAGATCAGTCATCCTGTTGTTCTCTGAATCTGGGAACATTGTTTAAACAAATTGAACGTTGAGGGATTTTGGGTTTTTATGTTATCCGTCAGAGCTTTCGTCCAGGACAGACTCTTCAGGTTGGCTGAGGCAGCAAGATCTGCAGTAATACACGGACTGGGCCGACGTAGAGGAGTCTACTATTTGCACTCATGATCAGATATGTACGCTTGCATATACATAATTTGTGGGTGTGTAGATGGGTGTAGCCATAAATAATCCAACGAGGATATTTTTTAAAATTGACTTCTGTGATGGTGCGACTTTTTGTTAACCTCGTGCACAAGTGAATACATAAATTTATTTCCGTAAAAGGTAATTTGCTTCACTCGGAAAGGTAATCATTCACCTTACTGAAAACAGTATAAAGGTATTTTAATTCAGAAAGTCGTTCACAGGAGAAAACAATACACCTATTGCACCTCCCCTTTTGAGTGATGGATAACAAAGGAATTTGGTTGAGCGCCTGGTGTGCTAATTCGGACGTATCGGATATGAGGAATATATCTCAGTGATCAATATGGCTGTTTCTTGAGAAAGTGGAACTGTGGTGAAATCTTAACATGGCCAGGATGTGCGAAACTTATATACATGAACTAAACGAAACTTGAGTCTGGTGCCTTATTTTTGTACAGAATTTCTAACAAGTCCATGTGAATTTAAAGTTTCTACCGAATTGTCAATTTGATTATTGTTGTGTACTCTTTCCGGAATTCTTTATAATTATGCTGCATGTTTTAAAAAAAAAAGAGAAGTGTGAGTTATTATAATCCACTGTATTCAGAGTAGCGAACTCACCATATATGGTCATATATCGATAACTCATAGTGGAGTACATTCACCGCATTACATCCTAAAGAGGTTAACGTAAAAAAGCATAGCACAAACTAACACGTTTTCTGAATCATGTTCAGTGTGACACAATTTGGTATTTGAAAAGTTCAGCGCAATTAACATCAATCGGTTGTGGTACTGAGCTCTTTCGAGAACGGGATGAATATTTCCTCGCTCTCAAAATTAGCGCTTGTAACTTACGTTGAATGCATGCGTTACATATAGTTAGTTTTACACTCGCCTACCGTAGGATTTGTGAGTAGTATGTCAGTGTACTTCATAGTTCGTACGATATTGTTTATAAAACTAGAAGGATTACGCCACATATAACTTAATTTCACATGGTTTAATTTCCATTAACGGGTGAACACAGGTTGCTTTAATGAACTCTGTCTAAATCGACGTCAATGTTTTCGGATATTCACTATCAAAACCACGCTCTACAGGAGCATATGTTTCACATCTGGTGCTCCATTTGTAGTTAACTAACTGTGTATAAAGAAACGTGTCATTCATTGTTAATAGCTGAAACCAAAATAAAATGTATAAGCAACTTTTGGTGTGGTGATAGGCTACGCCCAGGATATAAACACTAGGGAGACGAGGCGCACATACAAGAACGTGTAATGCTAGCTGTACTGAATCTGAACAAGTTGGGTTCGTTTGCACAGACCAGTTGATGTGGATTGTACATTAAAAAGGCATCAAGCTGTGAAATTACCTACACTGCTCTATAAAATTATGGCACAACTGTTATTCACTTTCATTACATTCGTTGCTGTGATCAGAACACATTCACTGAGTCATTGGCTTTAGGTGATTGGTTTGGGACCGAGTAATCGCCATAAGTATTTTGAACTGGTCCGTTCCTCGTGTTCGACAGGCACAGTCCACCTGACGACCATGCTGAGAATTTAGCAAGTCATGAAAAATTTTATTTGTCTAAATGGTGAATACCCGGCCTGAAGATAGAACTATAGCGGAAAAATAAAGTCTGCTAACATTGTAAAAGGCTAGTATTCAAAATGTTTACTCTCACAGACATCTCATGGTTAGCATAACTAGAGTTCATAAGGCAGACAGTGTGGATGACTGATCAAAATGAGTGAGCATTACTAGAAATCAAATGTGGTTGAGCGTTTGTATATGATAATTCAGTCGTGCCTGGTGTTGGGTCAGTGGTCAACGACGTTGCTTCATGAACATGTGGTCAGATTAAAAATCTCTGCAATCACCAGGATATGCACCATCGAGGAGGTCTAGTGTCAGCAAGACTCTGGTATTGTTTTTTTTTAAAGTGACTTACTGGAAGGTTTATCTGAGTTCAAAAAATGACAATCAAATTCGAGTTGTATTCAAGTAATATAAGCCAAAAATGACTATACAACAGACACTTACAACTATATCGTTCACGAATAAGTAATAACGGTCATTCACTTGGTGGGACTAAACTAACAAATGGACTCATCTGACCATACACTACTGAACACCAGTAACTCAGCGTAAATGTCTTAACAAGGTGCAACAAGCGGGTTTGACGGATGCGCGAAACACGGATACCGAAGTAGGTTCAGCCTAGTGAGTATTTCTAGCAGCGAGCAAGTAATAACCTATATCGATGATCCAGTGTATTTTGTACTATAGACACGCGTAACACAGCAAAAGTGTCCAACAGAAAACGGTTTACGGGCAAATTACATCCATCTAATGATCGCGAAAGATAAGAACATACTGATTTCTGCCAGGAATTTATGTGTACAAAGGATAGCTGTTGATTCCGTTGTTCAATGGTGGATGACTAGTGACACAACTGAGAAAAAAATAACAGGACCTGAAACTGTTCTCAAATCACACTTATCGCAAGCAGTACTTGCACACACTGAATGACTTAGGTAGGACTGACAAGTATCACTATCAAGTTTATCACTTGAGGAGTATGATGTTATGCTACGTTATCATTAGTGTAGTTCGTTATGTACACTGTACTATTTCGTTGCAGCCCAACTGGTAACACTGGGACTTCTAATTTATTCACGGAAGTGTTTTAATCCTAATAATTTGCGTCGACCAACTACGCGGGAACAAAATAAAATTCGGTTTGGTTTACATTATTTTCGTGAGTTGGTGGTGTCCAACCCGTGACTATATGCTATTGCTTGCCTAGTACCCTCTATCAAAATAATTAACAAGAAGTTTTAATAATGCTTACATTGAATGATTTATCTCTTCTAATAGTTTCTTTTATATTTACTTCAAATCATTCCATAGATCTACTTTATTCCAGTGCCAAATTTGCATGCGAAAAAATTGTTTTCAAAACATCAAGGATGATTTTCCATTAACTGGTACTTTAGGAGTCTATGGAAACTACTTATCCGATGAACAGCGGTAGGTGTTGATTAGCTGCAAAATGAGTGTGTTTCAACGCAGACTAAGTTGTTCAGATTGCCTTAAAGATAGGTTAGTGAATATCAACTCCATTGAAACTGTTGTAATGTTCATGATAACTGAAATTCATCAGCATTGGCTGGTCTGTTTTCATTGTGATGTTGTAGAAATTTTAAGCATTTTACTTACCAACAGAAATTTACTTATAAGTCACAGTAGACTGGTTTATAGCATTTTATAAAGAAAACAATCAATATGAAGTCTAAAGATGTGTTTACAAATATACTCGCGGTTCAACAATGAGTAGTTTATAGTTTCCAGGTAAAGGAACACTGTTTCTGGTTGACAGAAAAGTCAGTATAAAAGTTAGTTGGTGACGCTGATTTCTTCCTAAGCAATGTAGGTTATTTTTGTAATATTATTGCAAACTTTGATGAGCATTTTTCATCTTTGGAACTTACTGTACCCACATCTTGCTTTTCTCCAAGAAAAATAAGTAAATAAAAGCTCACAACATGGGCAATTTTTGTTTACTAAACGCAAGAACGGCACAAAACAACGTTTCACTTATCGTAGTTTGCAGTTTTGACCAGTTGCCTCGAGAGCATATAACCTACGGCCTGAGATGAAAGTCATATCTCAGAGTCAGATAGATATGTTCTACTGACAACCTGTAAGTTGAAGTGCAGTTTTTGATAAATCATCCAGACTAATTGTTTAGCTGCATTTGTAACAAACAGAAAGCACCGTAGACGATTTCAAAAAAACAGATATTTCTTAACCAGTTTTTCAAATGATATCATACATCTAACGATATATGTCAAGCGGTACGAAACACGCTTACCCTGTGATCGATGTGTGTTTGTTACGCTCCACCTGAAAGAAAGTCCTCTAGGGTCAAAATGTTTGGTTGATATAGTAACTTCGCAAAACATTTTCTGGTTTCTAAAAAAGGAGGGTTTTCTCTCTGATTAACACTTTACGAAGAACAAAGACAGAATTGAATATTTCAGAGAATTAGAGCTATAATACTGTTTTTAGGACCAGTAGCACTTTTTACATAATTACTATGAACTAAACAAAGTACAGGCCTTAATGACTATGATATTTTGACGTTATTCAGAGTTCATTGGATCACGAATTACAAGCAACGTCTCAGGTAAACAGTTAACACTTCATTCTCCCATTAAATGAAAATGGCATTTTAAAGTTGGTAATCGATTTGGTGTCAAAAATGGTGTTACGTTAAAATTCCTATATACACAGCCATTCACAAGTACAGTAGATGGACTGATTCAAGTATTCGTAAGTTCAGATATCGTATATTTTGTCCTGGCTCAATTTGGAGTTTGAAACCTTAAAGTCGAGTCAATGACTTTAAACGTTATGGACAAAGGCAAGCAGCTTTATTGCATGCCTCATCAATCTGTAAACAAATCAGAGTGTGATCCACGTAACAGAATTCCCATAAATAAGACGGAGTTATAAGACAGAGTTATCAAGCATGCTTTCCACAAGCAGGTATGCAATACTTAAGACTGAATGAATGGCTAATCATCGCATTGATAGCGAAGAGAACTGGACGAACTGGATTAAATTAAACTGCTAACGTAGTCTGCAACTATTTCAATGGAAGGTTACAATATCACGAACTGCGTATCACTGAATGTCCCATGCGGTAGTTACGTTATTATTCATCAAAATTGAATCTGTGGTTGACAGCGGGCATTGCTCTTGATAAGATGGAAGTTGTACGTAGAAGTTGGGTTAATCCTGTATTCATTCATCTTTTCTTTACGAAAATTCTCCCCACTTATGCTCTCTCTCCTGCTTTCTTCCAGGGCTTTTGTTACCGGCTGCCCTTGTCATTCTTTTTAAATAACACAGGTCATCTTAGTTAGTTGTAAAATTTAACTGAAACCTATGGACTCAGTCATTTCGGTTGCATTGATTTAAATTACTCCAACTGAGTACCATTCCTATTAACACAGCCAGCTCCATACAGAGACCAGCAGAGTGTGAACCCGCATGCGTACAGGAGAGAAAAATAATGTTCTGTACAAAAGATTTTAAGTACCATGGCCCAGTTTGTGGGTGGTGTAATACTAATTGACCAGCAATTACTAACTGCTGGCGGATAACTTTAATAACCTCTCAGGGTTATCCAGTTAACTGTTTGCGTCATTTTCAGAGCTCATTAGCGCGGATACGTAACTATGCAATTTACTAGTTTATTTACTGAGAATCAAAACAAACGTTGTTCACACGACGGTAGTAAATTTATCGTCAAGGGAGCAAAAACGAAAATATGGTTCAACGGGGACTGTATAATTTGATTACTGTAACTGTAACCGGTTCACTTATGCTTCAGTGAGAGGGATTAATATGAGTGGGATCAAACAAAAAGACATCCAGACAGTTAATGTGACGTGGTACGTTTGGTCGCGTTAGTGACTGAGGTTTCGGATTTCCGACTTCACTGTGTTACGGTTAGGCGTACATTGAGGACGAAATGAATTCTGTAGTCCACTCTACTGATACTTGTTTCGTATTGAGCTACTCAGCCGTGAAGAAATCAAAACAGAATTCTGGGCGGCACTAAGTAATCTCAGTTTATTAGAAAAACAACATCTCTTTATAGAGGAACAACAGTATTTACGACTGCTATCAAGGGTCGGGCGTACTCACGTTTTGATTCACCAGTTTGTTGCTGTATTGTTTCACGACATTGCATCTAGCAACTTGGTTGTTTGAAACAGATACGCATTCAGCAACAAGTAATCGCCCTGTAATGATCAGGACGAGTTGCGGAATAGACTAGGTAAATGTGAGTGTAACTCACTTCGCTATCGATGATAACGAAATGAACGAATGAGACAAAATAGTTACAAAATTCGAGCAAGTTATGGTAATCAAAAGGGTTTGACTCACAGAAAAGTGTTTACAAGTGTTCGAGATGACTACCACAATATTCCAAATTACAAGTATCCGGAAGTGGGTAATATCACAGAGTTGCCATGGACTGCTGAAGCTCGATCCGGGATTCGACGATCTTCGTGGTACAACGGAGCTAAAAAATTGGATGATAGATCCGTGTAGTATCGTCAAACGACTGCACACCGAATAGAAGAGCAGACCGACGTGCACAAAATTTGTATTGTATTGCAAGGTCACTTGTATCAATTTGAACAACATGTGAAGATGATACAAAAGGTTGTTGTACAGAAGCGAAGCATCGTTTGTAAACAAATAAGGAAATTTCTACGGCCGTCTTTGATTGGTTGGCGACAGTTTGATTATAATTCATTCTATCGCAACTTGTGCGTCAACAACGTTTTACTGAACACCTTTCAACCAAGAAATCGTTGCAGTCCAATCTCATTACAACACTCTTCACAGCCAACAAAAAATTAGCCCACTCTTTTTTTTACGTTTCCCAGTGTTTTATTTTCACTAATAACGTGTGACCTCCCGGCCTATCAGATTGCACATTAATTCGACTGCTGATTGCTCAATCTATAGAAATGCTTACTGAATACTCATTCCTGCAACGTTATGTATTGCACACCTTAACGCCGAATTCCGCTAACCTGTGTTTTCAGAAACTTATTCATTAAATCAAGAAAAAATCCAACTTACACTTTTCATCTGGGCTGCTACATCAAACTGCGCATATGCCAGACGTTCAATGTCGTCCATAACCTACAATCAGCAACACAATCATACAAGAATTATCGGATTTAGAATATAAACTCTCAAATAAGCTGGAGATTGTAAACGGTTGGTCCCATTGACCACCAGCAAATTTGTGGACAGCCGTGTCGTCCCAGCTGGGTTTCACCAGCCCCACACACACCAGAGGATCGAACCCACGACCCGTGAATAAGTGGCAGGTTGTAGTCCAAACACTTACCCACTAGACTACGAGGTCAAGGTCGCTAGGGATGCTTGCTGGTTTGCAGGCCAACCACAAAAGGGCTGATCGATTTCAACCTATGAGCAAAAGGAAGCACAACGGCTAAGGCAAATAATAGGTTAGTAAATGTATAACTCCACCACCCTGACAATCGATCTGAGGGAAAATGATAAATTTACAGTGTGGAAGGTATTGCGTGGAAATATAAAACGCTCGCGTGATCTCTAAGCGTTGTATTTCATTCGAATGGTAACACCTTTAATCAAAAATCAGAAAGACAAATCGTTACTCCAAACGCAGCCTCAGATTAAATACAACCATCCATATCCTGAAGTGCTGACTTGTCATCTGATGCTTTTGGTTTAAAAACAAAATCATTTAAGGCTTGACAGGTTCCTTGAAATAGCTAGGCGAATCTGGGATACCGACCCTCGAAACACTTCCAGCTGAGTGCATTTTTCAGCTCACAATCTTTGTCAGAAATTGTTAACGTTATTTTGGTACGCGCGTGAGAGATGAGGCTGAGTCAATCTGAGTTGAAGGTATCTATTCCAGACATCACGTCCGTGAAATCACTCCAGTGTGCATACTGTCTATCCAGTTGCAGTTAGAACGTCGATTTTCGCTCCCTCGGCACTAAACTTTCATCCATAAATAATTCCGTCTTGAATCCGTACCGTAACCCACTTGATGTTTTGAGCTCATCCTCCCGCAGCTCTGCAGTTTACTGTGACTTCTAGCAGTGTTGCGTCAGCAACAATGATATCGAAAGTTTGTTCTCAGTTTGTTCACTGATGAGCGGAGTTCTGACTGATAGTCAATCTGCTGATGTTTCCAAAAGAAGTTGCCATTCTTGTTCCTAATATTTAGGATGTTAATTTTTTTTGTAAAACATGTTTTACATCCAGTTACAACTTATTCCCTACTTGGCGAACGGTTGGCTGACTGCATCAGCGACATCATTCAGGTGTGACTTTTTGGTTGGAGCTATCACCGGGCCTCTTGTTAGGTGGCTGGGTGAGCGCAGGTGTCCTACCACGTTGCATATCAATTGAATTTACTTACAGGTTACCACGCAGCCAATCGTAATCTTAGCCGGGATAGTTTGACTAACTGACTGCAAGTGTAACAGCAATGCGCAAAAACCAACAGCTGAATGAGTATCATTTTACACTTTGTCTGCTCGCATGACACGTACACAGTTTCAACTTCTCATCTGTGCCATCAGACAACACTCAGTAGGGATTACACAATAGCTTCATCCATGGCTTGACGTATCTATCTTTTAGTACTGTCGTTGCACGTATGATAAGGTAGACAACATATGCATGGAAGGCATGAGAGGTATCGTTGCAATAAATAAAATCCATTCTATATTTTACAGTGATCTGTTTTTGGTGGACCACTGCATACGAAACATCCCGGTCGGTTACGCTGGTGTCACCTTGTTAGCGCTATAAGTGATGTGGCTTTGCGTATGATTTAATAAATTTTGTGCCACCAAATCGGGGCTGATGTCCAGGCCTAGAGACGATGCACTTAGAGTGAGGTTAGGTTTAACCGTCTGTGAATTCCTTCCCATGTTCACATAGAAATCACAGAATGTTAACTGTACAACTCTAGCATTTTCGGTTGTTATCATCGGTCTTATACTTCACAGGAAATATACACAATTTGTACGAGACGTATAGATGAGCAAAATGGAGTGAAAAGGGAAATAATCACAGTTTCATTGAGGATGGTGGCGGTGCTAGTAGTGTGCCTGGGGAATGACACGTGGTATGTCACATAGCTGGCAGTGTTAAATGGTTTTGAATGAATGGTCAAGGTTGGTGAAGACTTTGTACCAACTGTTTCCGTGCCCACAAGCATAGAGCCTAGGATCAGATGGAGATGGTTTTAGTCATGGAGAACTGACCCACTCTGACCAACATAGCGGGCACTGTAAATGCTTCAGAACGCTCCATCCGAGTCAACCAACTCAATTTTGTTCGAACCGCGCTTAGTCGAACTACTGTAAAGTCATTTGGGGTGGTGTTCACGACGGTATGTGCACCAGACTGATTTCACGAATATGTTGTTTGGGATATATACCTTTAACTCAGATTGACTCAGCCTCATCTCTCACGCGCTTACTAAAATAACGTTAACAATTTCTGAGAAAGATTGTGAGCTGAAAAATGCACTCAGCTGGAAGTGTTTCGAGGGTCGGTATCCCAGATTCGCCTAGCTATTTCAAGGAACCTGTCAAGCCTTGAATGATTTTGTTTTTAAACCAGAAACATTGGATGATCCAGGAACACTAAGCTGTGATTAATTGTATCTGACGGTTGTCCTTCACTCATGACCGGCACATGTGCTACCACTCCGCACATCAGGAATGTGTGAATACGATCTGTCTTATCCCGTGTCATTACTCAAAACACTGAATCTGCTGCGTCATTCAAGATTGGAGCCAGTACCTTTTCGGTAGGCTGACATACATACACGTCAAAAGCCCAATTGGAGACGTTAAACTAGTCAATAACCTTTGTTTTGTAAAATAAACGCTGATGGGTTTACGTTCAAGCCCATGCGGGCTTAATCGACGTAACGATGAATTCAGTTGTATTCTGTTCTTCTTTGAAACAGCTCAACAAAATAGAAGCCATATTTGTCAAGTAGACGCTACAGATCAATCACTCTATTGGTCATTTTAATCAGAAACCCGGTTAGTTCCACCATTGGCTGGTTGAAGTGCGGTCGGTCAGTTTGGTCAGTCAAACAGATGAGTTCCTACAAGCGGACACTGTCAGACAACGATTCTGTCAAGGTAAGAATATAAATAATCGTTCTCATATGTCATGGACTCAAATTTTGTGAACAATCAGATGTCGAATACTCGTAGACGAAGCTGTGTGCTGTTTTCTGTGGTCTTCCTCATCTTTGTGATGTTCTGGAACCCAGTGAATACTGTATCAGTGGCAAACGAAAGATGGCAAGGTAAGTGCTGGAGCAGAAACGCATTATTTCAGTTTACATAAATGATAGTTCTATTTGGATCTTGAAGTTATCAGGTTGCTTTTAACTCAACGTGAATTTTGAACAGAGTCTTACTTCATTGAATTTATCAGCTTTACGTGAACATCATTTCTGTAATTTGAACACTCGTGTAATAAGTTCATTAGTCCTCGGTGCCCTGCATGGCTTGTTGCCGGATTTCTTATAGATTCTGTAGCATACTGATTTTTAAGTAGAGATTGAGTGAATAGAATCTGACTGCCACTCAGCTTCTGCACTTAGAAGTTTACTCGAGACCTTTAAAAAACACTATAACTTATTAGGATTCATCAGTAGTGTGTAACATTTACGTGAACAGGATTTAAACTTCAGTCAACGTGGTCAAATGATAGTCAAGCTGAACACTTCGTCAATGACGTCACACTGACAAGGCGAGACTGTTACATCTAAACACTCATCCCCATTGACTTTTGATCTATGGTCAGATTGTCCAGTCGTTTCCAGTGAGTTCATAATTCCGGTTGACGTTAATGATGAGGATGAAGACAAGTCTTGAAGTCCATTCTAGCTCTACCTCTTGAAAGGATTGACTAAAGAAAGCATTGGCCGTTGATAATCCTGTCGTGCCCAATCTGAGTTCAGTGGCTCAGTGGTCAACGCGGTTGCTGCCTGGATGTGACAGAAATTCAATTATTGTTAGAAGGAGACTGTCGAAAATGTTCCATCCCTCTCAAGCTTCATTTGTTATCTAAATTCATAGAGAATTCAGATGAATTTAAAACGTGTGGTTTCTTTTTGTTTACTCCCGCAAGCTGTCACCGGAAGTTTATACTTTGAGTTACTTACACCAGTCGCTGACATAAATTCGGGGATTTTTTAAAAACACACTGCATATAACGACCAGTGAATGAACTAATCAAACAGTTTTGATTGCTTGCGCACCAATAGTATAATCAACTGCGCATGGAGATGAGTGATTAGATCAGTGTCTTCTCTGCATAAAAAACTAATGGACCGTGTCATATAGGCATCGTTTCTTCAGTCACGACCAGCTTCAGAATACAACTACACAGTAAAAACTTGAACGATTTGACAGTGTCAACCAAGTGGCTTGGTCAGTTTGTTTGTTTAGATAACGATAAGTTTGAATTACCGGATAATTGCCTTACGAACGACGTAGTTAGTAGAGCCAAGTAAAATGTCCGTCATACCTTTTGATTACTGAGCTGCCCGTTTATCATATTTCAGATCTCAAAGACAAGATTGCTGAAGTCCTCCTTGGTAAGTCGACAATTAAGTGGATGTTTTGCGCGTTTCTAAAGAAATAACTAAAGCTAAACTAACGCAATTGAGTAAAGCGATCAGTAGACACGGACGTCAAGAGAAATTCACTTCGTACACACCATTGTCATGAAAAAATTATTGTTCTTAATTTGGATTGAGAAACTTACAGATCGATCTGTGTCCTGGATGGTACTCACAGGCAAATCTGCAGCAGGCAGAGGACAACAGTGAATGGTTCTTAGAAGAGTACCGTTCGTGAAGTGCTGATTACCAAAGCAGCATTTCAAAATTTGTGGGTCACGATTAGTTACGAGGACAATATGTTATTCGTATTCATCGATGGATTTTATAATATGCGTTTGATGAACGTTTTGCACAAAAGATTGGATGTTTTATTCCTTTCTTGCGTCATTTATCCACTAGTGCTATAATTCTGTCAAATATCTTAGTTGTTCCCACGCAGCACCGCTGGTCTGGATGCACGTGCGTCTCACTGGATGACTAGTTTACACGACGTTCAACCACAAGGATTTCAAGTTTCTATGCTAGTTATACTTATTCTCACACTGAGCTTATCACAAGCGATGCTTACGTTGTGATAGATAACCAAGTCGGGGATGCTACTATTCTACCACTCAGCGGAACATCTCGACGCCGTGATAGGACGTGGCCAAGGCCCAAAGCGAATGAATTGTGGACAACACGAGGGACCGCACTAGTCCTCCCTCAGTGAAACAGGGCTGACGGGCGGGAAGTAGCAACGGAAATTTCACAACAGATGGCGTCGCCTAAACGTACGGAACCAGGCAGAAGCGTATGTGACGTTTAAATAGAAACCTCATTGCATTGTGGGCTGCAAATCTGGCTCATAAAAGCGAGTGTGCGGGTGGCAGAAAGACTTGTCAAGGTCTTTAATTTTTTGCAACGACGTTTTGCTACAATAGGACTATCAACCGGATTGAATTGCAACATATATGCCTACTTACGTTATACTTGCAGTGACCTACTTTCTGATGTACAGGTTGTCAAAACCAAAGAACCACGTTACACGTTTCTTCTGTTTTTAACTGTATTGTTCTGTCGCAATTCACAAAATGTGCGGTTCAGTATTTGCTGGGTTATTTAAACTGCGCAAACAAATTTCCGACTAACATCGTATTTACAGTCTAATTGGAAAACACCCATCTTGATATCTTCTACTAGTCAGTACAGGTTGTATAATCTGGATGGACGAACTATATCATATAGACGCTCAGAACATCCAAATATATTTCCGCCCGATAGCTGCAAGCTGAAGTTGTGACGCTAGGCGCATGTTTGATTTTGTACACTGTGGTATTTATTAGTCAAACTCTTACGTGAAGATTGTGCAGTAAGCTCTGTTTGGTTATTAATGTATTTATTGTCTCACAGAGGAGTGTAGTGATCACCCGTTTTAAGTTTTCTTCGCTTTTGTTGTCTTCGCGAAGTTTATCTAGCATATTAAAGAGAAAGCTGTCAGCCGTCGGAGTGTTAGGCTTTTACATAGTAGAAAAACCAGACCATATACCGATTTGTCTCTATGTGTTTCCTCCTCACGGGAATGCAATAAAGGCCACTCACGTGAAATGAGGTTGAACATAAACATTTTGTCTTTGCAAGGGACCATCAGGTCCAAGACAGCCAAAATAGTGTTCTTACCAGCAATGTTTGTGCGGGGATCCTTGAATTCTTTTTACCAAACTGAAGATCTCGCGATCAAGGTTTTTGTAAGAACGACTAAAATCTGGTTTTTCGAACGAAAGCGACCCACTTTATAGTCATTTTTACAACGGGATATCACAAAGTGGTACATACAGTATGCATTTTTAATTCTATACGCAGTGTGTTCATCGTTGTAACAACCTATGCCTTGCTCCAGGAATAGCGCTCATTCGTTTCTAATTACAGGCGGCCAAAATCACTCCGATGACACGGGTAAGTAAGCATTTTGTAGTTTTCTTGCTAGTATACACTCGCGCGGAGTTACGGACTTTCCATTTTACGATAAAATTGTTGATACCAGAACTATTTATTTTATCATTGTAATCGAGTACACTTCACATAACAAACTATAAACTGCACACGGTGGTATAGTAATTTTAGGTGGCCATACTGTGACCGGTCAGATCAAAGTCATTAGGAACAGCTGTATTCGGTGGATCAGAAAACTTGAATTACGATGACGCTGCGTATTCTTGTTGATTCCTTACTTCCCCGCTATGACGCACAACCTGTTACGAGTAGTAAAGGTCTGTAGTATATAAGTTGAATACTCTTTACCAGAGTAGAGCTCTCTTATGTTTAATGATAACTTCCTTATTAGGATTAAAATTTTGGCTTACTTATCTAGAAGGGATTAAATAACCCCACGACTTGCTCAGATTACTTTTCATCAATAGTGTATATTTGAACAGAGAAGTCAGAAACACTTTTTGCACAATGTATCTCTTGAGCAAATTTCGCTGCATCTCATCAGGTACATACTGCAGTCTGTGTGTTTATATAGCAAAGTTCAATGGGCATTGTGAAGCTAAACTAGAAAATCAACAACCACGCAAACACACGCACACTCACACACATCCACACGCATCAATTACCAGAGCAATTTGGTACTGACGAACAAGTCTTTCTGCACACAGAGGGGTGGCTACCATTTGCTAATTGCTACCGTCTCCGCGAACGGGGGAAGCCTTCGATTTTTTGTTGCGTAACGTATCCGAAACGCCTTCTCCAGTACATATCCTTCTGCTGACCTGAAGTTGGTTTTCAGCTTCCGAGAATGTTGGGCTGACCAATAACCTCTCAACCTTACAATAAACACAACCGAAAGGTTATGTTGAAACACCCAGTTATAATCCCTCAAGAAACGTATATGGCCTGCTTAATTATACTGAGGGAATAAACAGTGTTAATGATGTTCACATAGCTCGGTTGCTTCAACCTGAGTCGAATGTGCAGATTACGAGTCTACTGATTCGAATTAAGTAGACTGAGGTTGATTTTGAGCTGAAAGTCGGCGACCAAGTTGAATGTTAGTCATATGAACTTGTGACTGAACGTTCAGAAACACTGATCTTTTTTAGATCATTGTGAAGTTGATGAAACAATGGTCATAACCTGGGTTTCAGAGTTCAAATTCTGTTCCAGACAAGAACTCACAATGCTGGTGAGTTTCACTTTGACCGAAGTTAACGTCTGAAGCTTCAAAGTGGGCTAGTTTAAACATTTATGTTCAATGTAGAAATTGCGACCAACTATGAGTTGTCTTCAGCTGACAACGACCAGATTTTCCATACTTAACTGAATAAGAATTATTCTGTGATATAATACACATTGGGTATTAGTATTGGTAGCGGATTATTATCAGGAGTTTGGGGGGCAATCGTTCATATTTTTAAATTTACATCAAGCGCTCTCTTCTAAGAGAATTAGTAGGCAACGTTTCGAATAGCCTTTTAATTTCACTAGAAGTATGAGACGGCTTAGAGAACAGCCTAATTTTCGTTCATCGAGTTAATCACACTACAATTTACATAACATTGGTTGATCAGTAAGCCAAACTGGGTTCTGGAGATGTTACACGAGCAACATAGAGACATGATAACCGTAGGTTGTGGACAAATTTATCCAGAGTGCAATTACGAACCGTATAAGTGTCTCTCAGATGAGTCCTGAGTTTGTTAATTATTTAAACTTATAACTAGTGTCTGTATCTAAGGCTGAGGGTACAGTCAGAGCAGTTAACATGGAAGAACCGAATATGCTGACGATGGCAAGAGACTTCCCGGCGTATGTGTAAGAACACAGGCATGAAAGCAAATAGCCTTACTGTTCTATTTGTGATGCCCTGGCTAGGTGTGACTAATCGAGTTAAAATCAATTCCGAAGGCTTAATGTTTGATCTTGGTTCGGTCAGCCCTGATATGTGCATGAATTGCGATAAGTTGAGGCTCTGCGGTCGAATTATTGTTCGTTCCACTGTTTGTACGGGGCTGAAAATGATGCTTAATTTCGATAAGATGATAAACAGTTTAGATCGGGATGGTTTGGTTACATTATAACGAACTGTATCTGGTGTTCCCAATCACATCGACTCAAACGAGGGAGGACAGCACATCACTCAACAGTAAATTATGAGCAGGGTGTTATTCGTGCTGGGATCAGTAATCTGGCTTGCTCTCGAAGCAGCTGAATCTCGTCCGCTATTGGTCTGTTTGCTGATCCATTGTTTTCAGTTGTCCATTGTATACATTAGTATATCTTTTTCCGAAATCTGAATGTATAACAAATTTTATTTATATACGGCCGAATAATTGTACACTATTCTGTTCTTTTTCATTCCACAGTCGCGCCACAGAAACGTATGAGAAATTTTTTCGGTTAAATGGATTTGCATACATGTGTTAATCTCCGGGCTGTTTCGCTCTTTCTGTAATTCGAAAATGTCTTCCAAAATCGTTTGTAACGAGCTGTAATTTTTATCTCACTGTAACGCATAGTTAGTAATCGTTACTCACTGCCTAATAAAACATGTAATATTACACAAGTCTGTTTCTGCTCGTATTTCTATCCCGATTTTAAGAACAGTGAATTTTAAAACGACCACTTGAACAATGAACCGTTAATACCTTTTCATCTGTTAATTCAACAGCCATCAACGTTTACAGATTTATCTGATGACAGATTCGTTCTCACTTTGGTCTGTATATTTAAGCTTGAGTATGACCTGCTGACTGTAATCACATACACTCGGATCAGCTGTATGTACTATTCTTATGGTAGCTGAAAATAACCAAAAATGATCTGGTCTACACAACAGATTCTCTCAAACCTGTGTTCGAAAAGTTACTTCGTAAATAGTATAATTGTGTGTAAAATTACATGACCCATGTAATCCTATTAATAGATGTAGCCTGCTATCTGACAACAAATGGATCGCTCATTATTTCGACCCATTACAATTGCAGTTGTAGATTTGCTTGAAACTAGAAATTGTTATCAGATTTGCATTATTCATTCTATTTATTGTAACTGTTATAACTGGTCTATCCTTAGTCGGTGAGATACCACATACAACACAACACTACGATGCGCAATACTTTGGAACGAAAGTTTTTTTTCGAGGTTGCAAGCTGTGGGTCTTAAATCCGCTTTATATAAGATCAACCATAAGAGTTGATTGGCACCAGTCTCTGGTAATGAATTAACAATTGAACGGGTCGATAATCAAACCTGAGCTTAGTTATTTCTCAGTTTTGATTGGAATCCTGTCGACAATATGGAGTTTGCTGTGTTCTGCCTTAAGCTTACGAGTGATTAAAAGAAACAAGGTTGTCCCATATCACAAATTACCTTTTTGTCTTGTGTTGTAGTGACTAGAGTTAACCAAACTTCTCCTGTTTTTCAACAAAACTACTCGTCTCATTGATTTATCTGATGCAATTTTGTTGTAGCAGAAATCTTAGGTGTTGATGTATGCATAAAAATATGTCCAATCTGATCATTGTCGAGCACCATTTTTGTGTTGACAGAAAAAACCCGCTAAGGAACAATGTCATTTTCGTGACACCGATCTGTCAACACAATGAAGTCAGTCATGAAAAAGTAAGCAAATCTGTACAAACACAACCACAACCTGATGGATCCGCTAAAAATATTGCCTTTAGGGTTAGAACTGTTCCTTTTCAACAAACCTTCCTTTCAGGCTCAGTTAATGTGACTGTCCTTCCATGCAATAGTTTCAGTTATGTACTCAGTCCTTTACAAACTCGGCTCACATAGTTGATCACTTCTCAGTTGAACTGGACCAAGAACTGCCATCCAAAGTGGAATACATAAGCTCAGTATGGTCACGTGTACAGTAAGGTGGGGTAATTGCTGCTCACATTCTCTGATAAGGTGGAGTGATTCCTACAAAAACTAATTCGACTGGCGTGTATTCCCCAGTAATACTGTATGTGTTAGAAAACTATCTAGTCGTTAAGTGACCAACGTTTCGCAGGTTTGAGGAAGTCGTCCTGAACAAGGCAGATGACATAAAGAAATTGAACACCGTTTCTGCAGGACAGACAGAAAATAACCTGTTTCTAGATAGACAGGATGGAAATCAGATTTCGAAACGCGGACTCATCACTGTTGTTCAACAGGATCATTAAACTTGAGTCAAACTGAAGGTACCGCTTGCGCCAAATACTAGAATGACGTACTTTTGAACCCAGATTTGAGTATAAATAACTCAGCTTCTCCTGAATTTATCTGATGGCTAGTAGATATTTTCAACGTCAGTCACACCTAGTTGTCTAAACGACTACTCAGAACAGATTTCGGGAACTTCTTAAGTAAGTTATGTAAAGTAGTCCTTTTGATACTTATTTTGATCCTTAGAAACAGGATTTTTCCTGTTTACGGTTCACTCCTGTCGTCACAGATGCAGACGGATTACTTATAGCGACTCAGTCAAAGCATCCGCCTTTAAAATGTTCGAATATTTTAGGAAATCGCTTCAGTTAATGATGGTAGGGTAAATAATTCTTCAGTACTACCAGCAGTTCGAATACCAAAAAAACGAAACACCAGAATATTTCAAAAACTGTACACGTTTTTACAAGAATCGCAGCGCACCTTCTGGAAACAAACATGCGAATCTAAAGTTAACATTTCTAAACTGAAAACATTCGGCCACGTATGAAACTATTTTGTTAACAAAAATGTAAACCATACCAGTGACAATTCGCGTAACAGCGATGATAGGGAGTACATTTTTGCAGCAAACTTTTGGACATAAGATGAACACGGTTAGTACCAAGTATTCAACGGCTTCCGAGGGATTTGTTACACAAACAACCTGCCACTCAACACACTTCACTACTTTCTTGTAAAAGTTTTACGATGAATCTTTGCATCCAGACAAGTTTATGTTAATTCATCAGTTGTCGTAGCTTGCTACTGTTTGGAAATCTCTTCTGTGGTCTAATTGACCGGAATCCACTCCACTGTTATTCTATTCTTGTGAATACCCTAAAATAGTGCCCAGCAGTGTTTACAAGACAAAATACCGCTAACGGTAGTCATGATAATCCCTGTCTTTTACAAGTACTTGCCATTGATAAACAGCTTAATTTTCACGCCCTCAAGAGTAGTTGAATGTGTGTAATTCGTACGCACCTCAACGTTGCTTCCCTTTTTGAGACAAGTTAACTTTTCGTGGTTTTATCTCTGGTTCGAGATGTGACCTGGATATTCCATCTTGGGGATTATATTTCACCGTGTAAACAAAATGTTCAAGTTAATTTTGAGGGGTTTGCGAACAGACCAGTAGACAACATGGTTATGGGCACTCCGTTAGGCTTTACACTAACGGACGTCTACACTGGGATGATTGAATGACTAACTTGATGTTTCGATTTGTTTGATGGCGTGGAAGGTTTGTAATCTTCTTACCGTTGTTCATCCGCATCTGTCCTTGGTTCAGTAAGCTGAAGTATAGCCTCCCCAGGTATATTCGAAACTAAATGTGCGAATTTTGGGAAACAATGTTCAATCCATCGTTTTGCTATCAGCACCGATCAATACTGTCATTTCTCTAAGCTGCCTCTGCTGGCAAACAAATGTAGTCCTTGGTTAATATCTTAAACAGATAGATCTACTTACCTTACTGACAAGCAGTAAACAATGCAAGCAACTCCAAGGAATGCTTTACCGAAACATGGCTGCTCTGGGCAGTTCACTGAGGTTCACATAATGGCCGAGGGCAATGAACCAATTTAAACGGCTTGAGAGACATATACTTCTTTGTGCCATCCTGTAGAAAGACTTAAGGAACAAAATGATATCTCCACTATCTAGTTTGTATACTTCCACAGAGTCACTCCAAATCAAGTCGTCAAAAAAGCAGTTTCTCAAAATCGTGAGTAAATTTTACGCAGTTGTTCTGTGTCTCAAGTTGTGCGCCCATCTTTCTGCCTGCCCCACGTATGTTCTTACAGGTTGATGAGTATAGCTTTCGGTTTTACGAGACAACGGTGTAATCATAGTGGTCATTTAAACTGTATTCGAGGATTATAGTTATCGTCAGATTAGTGGAGCTCCTATGGGTTGCTCTTTAGGTTCTTTTCCGGCAGATTTCCTCACGGTTTGCATTGAGAAAAAACTTTCCGGTTTGAAGGAGATATTCCACAGTATAAAAGATGCGTAGACGACAATTCGGTTGCCGCTGAGAGAACAGAGGATGGTACAGAGCTGTTGCAACATAAAACTGGGCACACTCAAAGATCAAGCTAAACTTAGAAGGAGAAAACACAAGTCAGTCACAGTTTCAAGGTCAATTTTTGGGTCAGAAAGAGAGCAGTTGAACTGTCAGCCCACGGAAATTTAATATTCTTTGGCGAGCGCAGGGTTTTCTGTAACTTTTGCCCAGCTATACCCCCAAAGAGTCATGGTATACACATTCTTTTTGGGAACAGAGATTCTCATCAGCAACAATAGGCTACAGAAAAAAGTTAAATTAATTTGTGTCACACTGAGAGAAGCCGGTTCTTCCGTAAGATTTATTGAGAAAATTGTAGAGTAAAACAAGGAAACTGTTTGTACAGTAATACTGCTTGTGAGGAATTTTCCTTATGGATGACGGTCTGTCTTACATGTTAACACAGCCTAACTACAACCATTTCACGAGCTGGATACGCTAGCCAACTTCGTCAATATAGTAAGTAGAGCAAGGATTAATGTGGTCGCATAAAAAAGCAAAGGCAAACAAATTGCATCCTACATAATCTACAATTGTTAATGTATTTACGATGAGTATAACTTGGCAACGGAAAGCTTTGAAAAATGGCGTGGGCAACCTGTCCGCACTACTGGGTTGGAGAACGTGCTGGCAGGTTGAGAGTTGTGGCTCACTTTACAGGAATGCTGCAATCCACGAGCTGTGCCGTTGCTAACCGGGCCGGAAAAAAATTTAAACTCGGCCACCACTAACTCTCACAATAGCCGACAAACGTTTTCATCAAACAGATTTGGACCAAGTGAAGTGTCATACAGGTGTCCTCCCCACCTGTACAACGCTACAGGGCCGCTGTTCCTCAGGTTTCCGTATGTGCAAACGTCAGTCAGCAACATGGTTAACCGCCATGAGGGTATCTGCAAAATTTGAATTATCTCCATGCTATGTGAGTGTGTGACGGTACACCTGACTCCCAAACTGGTTCACATGACATCATTAGCTGAAGATGTTAGAACCATGAGTTTTGAATAATGTTCTTCTGATCAGAGATTTCCCAATCATATCACCATAGAAATACTAACAAAAGTTGTGACCTTTTTTCATAGTTTCCAGGAGCCTAAAGCGATTAGATTGTCGATTTTTTATAAGTGGCCAATCCGATGATGACAAACTCAAATGAGAAAAGTGCATTAGACAGCATGAACTGATTTATAATAGCAAGTTCGATGTATTACTTCCAACATTCCCGTCTGCTTCGATCTCAATTGTTGTACACGGTATGTACGAACTGACTGAACTCTGTGATGACTATAAAAATTTATGGTCCTTGATATTCGCTAGGTGATATCGAGATAGTATAACTTAAACCCAACCAGATCGAAGTTCAGACTACAGACAAACATTTAAAAAAAAGCCCTTTGAAGCTATGAGTTCAAGAGTTCTACAAATGTCACGAAGGTAATACGTTTCCGATATACATCAATCTGAACACCACTCCATAATTGATAGCAGCTCCCTCATTCAGATAAACATTTCGGCTAGCCCTTTTCGAATGGAAAAGCTAGACTTGGGTCTGAATCTCAATAGAATTTGTCAGTAGTGCATATCTACATCCGGGTCGGAAGATGCACTGCGGCTGTTGTTCGGCGGGTATGATCAGGTGTGAATAGTGTTCAGTCTGAAGTTGTCTAAATCCCCAAACTTATGTTACTTGTACATTTTAAAAATGGAATACACAGTTTCGATCCTATAAAAGGGGACAAAACTCAGCCTCTTGGGACTTTAGTCAGAACTTGATATTTCGATGCAACATTACACCGGTTCAGAGGAATACAATTTACGTACGATTTTCGCAATCACATTGTTCAACCGAATTGCAGGAATTACTCTGCCGTGATTCGAAGCTTTCTGAATCACAATCAATCAAAAAGATATGACAGAATTCTAAAATAATTTCTTTCAACTGTCAGAATACAGCTCATACGGCTGATGATATACCTTTATGCGCGGTCTTTCTCTAGCCTGATCCCCTAAAAAACCAACTATCGTTCATCTCCTGAGATTATCCGTTGGTTTAACACGACTGCCGCTCCTGCCTAAATGCCTATTTAGTTTTTCAACACGCTACAGATGGTAGGATGAAAACATCAAATTTGTTCGAATTAAACTAATCTTAAGTTCGATCAGTCAACAAAGACAACATGTCGTGATAAACAAGCCGGCTTTGCTATCCGGTTTGATAGTCTGCGATGGGCACGTGAGCTGATAACTTATTTGTTTTAGTGAATTGCCTAATTCAGACCATCTGTACGCAGTCTTTAAACCTCGGTTGCTGAGCCAGTTAGAATGTCAATCACCATTCACTTAGCACCCACAACTGCCTCCTAAAGTTTTCCTTTTTCTTTTAAAAATGAGGTAAATGAGTGATTCGTTCTCTTTTTTGCCTACACAACAACAGCATGAACTTCTTTGTGTCTTCCAGTCTTACACCTTCAGTGCGTCTCTACCTGACAACCTGACTTGTTAGACAAGGAACATAGTATCTTGAATTCTAAACGTTATAAACTCAACAGAAATATTCGCTATCTACACTGCAGATTAAATAGGCTGTTAAACCGTTCCTGGCCACTTAGGATAGTATACTCAGTAACGCCTAATTCAAAATTTCAATAACGATGACTCATATGGTCGGATTAATCGGATTACCTACTAGGTCGGAAAACGTCAGAAAATACGGTTCAACTTATTGCAATTTATACGATGATTTTGCCAAAAATGGCAACCAAGGTGCTATCACACTAAGGATGTGAACTAACCGTATACTCACGTTATACATAGGAAAAGGCATTTAGAAAAGAGCAACTAAAAACCAGTTCGTAAATGGCCACCATTCAACAGAAAATTAGTTCATCAAAATACTCGGGTACAGATGAAGATAAAGGCTTGTCAAAAAACATCAAGCAAACTTTTTTTTATCAACTTCGTAAATTATACCTGCAACTACGGTACAAACTTCAACATGGTTGCTCACATAGCACATAGCAAAAGGCGAAATAAAGGCAGATGTTGAAAATCAAACGTGCTCCAATTAGTTCAACATTTCAAATGTTACCAAATACAAATGACAAATGTGCCAAACGGGGTTTAAGAAATTCAACATAGATTCTTATATATACTTATACTTTGAACATCACGCATTAGTGACTACAGCTTTCACATTTCGATGGAAACTTAAGTCAACTCCTTTTGAAATGAATCACTGGATTTATGTTAATAGTGCTTAGCATTGTCACACCAGATAGGTAAACCTGGACCATGCTTTGATGAAGCAACCGTGTTAACCACTACGCCCCTGATCTCAACACAGCTACGGTCGAATGGTCTCATGCAGACGCTTCAACTAGCTCACCTATCGGTAAGCTATATACTACTACACATTTATAAGTAACGCATCTGTAAATGAGAATCAACATTGATCTGATGGGCATGTGAATGGAAACGGAAACGGACAGAAATCTTCAATATGGAAATAATACAACTGATAGTAGAATGTAAAATTCAAAATTATGGTTTCACAAATCCACTTTATGTTTTTCGTCGATTGTTGAAGACATTATTTGTGGCCTAGTTGCACTTTCACATATCCACTAAAGCGCTAGTCAACGTCAGATTTTATCTACACGTCGGCTGAAAATAGGTCGTATAGATATCAAACTCAGAAAGCACGAGGTCTTTAAATTTGAATGGTTTATGTCTTTCAAACGAATATAAAAATATTTTTCTTGGAGGTTTCTCTCTGATGATTCTATGTTTTCCAGGATATTATTGAGAATCTAAATTTTAACAAAAGACAAAGAAATCTTACAAGATGCTGGAATTCCGCCTATTCTCTTTAGTCGCATAAATAAAAACATGGATTACGTATTAACCCTGGCGTGTACCGACTGATTCACGGTCAATTTTACTGCAGTGATATTGAATGCATCAGGAACTTCGGTGGTCAACATGGCTTCAGGCAATGCCAATAGATTCGGCTTTCGATTAAATAACAACACACTGTAAACGATGTTATTGGGTCAACATATTGGTCTATATTCAAGAGGCGTTTGGCGGTAGGAGACACTCTATCCTGGCTTAGGCGCTTCCATGAAGCCCGTGTTAGCGCACAAGCAAAAAAAGACTTTCGAAATCACTAAAACTTTGTCCACCTCCTGTTAATAATAACACATGGTTTTCTAAAGCCCCTGCTTGTGTTATCATAAATTGTACTAACGAGGACTACCGATTGCGACAAAGTGATCGAGTTCTGATAGCCTGCTTCGAATGATGCCGGTGCGGACCTCTTACCTGGTGAAAGACTGACTGATCTGGATTATGCTGACGATAAGGTGTTGCTGTTTTAAAATTCTCCAAGCAGCACAAACAACACCAGAAGCTTTTTCGCGTTCTGCTAAGTGATTTGTAGTGCGGTTTGCAGCCTCAAAATACAAAGTGCTTCTGCAAGATTGCTGTGGTTACGTAGACATAATGTTGGATAACGAAAACGTGGAGGTCGTTGACCGGTTTATATAACTGGGAAGCTGCATCAGCGGAGGTGTAGGAACTGGAGTAGACGCGCGTATTTCTAAGGCTATTGCGATATTCCCTAATCTGAGACACATATGGCGACAGAAAGGTATTTCTGCAAAGCCCATTGGTCGCGTATATCAGACTACAGTGAGGGCTGTATTACTTTACGGCAGCGAAACATGACCGCTCAGAGTAGAAGACGTGAACCTGCTTCATGTATCTGACCACCGATGTCTGAGTTCAGTCGCTCGTATCGGGTGGCACCAGCGAGTAAGCAACGAAGAGGTTAGGAAGCGGATGTTTGGCACTGATTGTCAAACGGGTTCTTTTACTCAATCACTACATTTGCACAGACTTAGATGGTTTGGTCATGTACTAAGGATGCTAGCTAATCGCTTGCCACACCGAGTACTGTTTGTCGACGCTGTGGCCGATTGGGGTAAGGTGCGAGGTGGACAGATGATGACCTGGCGTTTGGAAATGAAATCGTTCACGAAGGGGTTGGGCACTGTAGATCGGGTTCGTCTCCCGGGCTGGAGCCCTCGCGACTCACAGAGTCAATGGCTTGAGACGGCAGAGGAGATGGCGTCCAACCGAGCTCAATGGCCTGGAGGTTGTCCGTGTTTGCCCTTGTTGTCTGCGAAGTGAGTGCATTTAATGACGCGGGGCAGTGAAAGCCGTAAGGAAGCTGTCTTGCTGATGACGCCTTACTTTCACTTACAGCTTGGTTGTGTGTTTGCAAGGTGTTGGCGCCTTGATGTTGTATGTTTGAATAAGGACGTAACTGTTTTCCGTGACTGTGTTCCCTCCCCTTTCCCTTTCTTTTCTTTTCCCTTCCTGAACAGGGTTTATTTCTTCTTTATGATTTTGTGGCAGTTAAGCATCAGTGTGAACCACTGATGTACTGCCGTCTATGACGATGATGATAATGATGATGCTTTGGGTCCAGAAGTAGAACTAGTGGTTAGATAAACCTTTTGGAGGTTCTAACAAATTTATACTCTTGTATCATTCTTATGTGTTAACGCAACTGCGTTTAGATGTTTGCAGTGAGCTCGCAAGGCAATAAAAGATCACACTATCCAACAATCCAGTGGATTTTAGTAAGCAAATCGGTTTTTGCTTGGACTGCTGAATTCTTTAATACATCAAACACCAATGGATTGTGTTGGTTTGATCCCTAAGAAAATACGCCATATCACCAGTAAAGAAATTCTAACGAACACTCAATTGAAACCAGATCACGGGGTCACAGGAGACTCTTGAGAAGCTTGCGTACAAATTCTTTCTGTTCTGTAAATAACCGAATATATAGTTTAACGTAGAATTCCCTAGGTGCGTGGCAATAACTAATAAGTTGTCAGTATCATTAAATCAAATGAGCTGCAGCGAGGTTGAAACAACAATTCAATATTTTGATGGATAAAATCGGACAACCATTAAGTAAGTTCGAAAGTGAGATACAAACAAACAAATATAGGCTACCGCTAATCAGATCTTTCATGAAACGCAATATAACACGATGTTAACACGAGTGATTTGAAAGTACTACTTATAGGTCCGATTTAAAGAAAGAGCGTAATCTAGTCATTTCGTTAAAATTAGGGTGTTTTTAGTCCACGTAAAAAGCACATCGGAATGAAATTTTCAATAGATATTTAGGTAATGAGAAGTAAAAGAGGTATTACACATATCCACCCCTCTGTCTTCCGTGTTCGCACTTTTCACCAGACACTTAGTGGGATATCATAAATGGTTGTATGGGTCGTGAGTGGACGCATATAACAGAGAATAAATCTGAAGTGATCAGAGACGGGAATATATTAATCTCATCACAAGTGATGCATTAAACCACGTTGTATGGTTATTTTCGTTGAAGTTCGGGTGGCACAAGGGATTTATTACCGTATACCACTTGCAGCGTTACAACCAAATGATTAAGAGTAAAACTGGTGTACAGTCCAACGACTGTACCGAACAACAAACGTCACATAGGATCGTTCGGTTGCTCCACTGTTGACTGATTGTCAAAATCGTATCTGATCACTCGTGCACGTAACGTGTGACGAGTACACACGTGGACAACCAAACTGGATCGACCTGTCAAACATGGCAGCTGGGGTTTGAATCCAAATTTGATGAATCTTGATGACGAAAAACCATACAAAAACGCACTGAAAGGTCTACCGGTATTGTCAGGACCGGTAATAATTCGCCTACCTCATCAGCGACAGATCTGATGCCCGATTGGTGGTTTTCAGTAGGTGTCAAATTTTTGACTGAATGTAGTCAAAATATCACGGAATGTCAAGCTGATTTGTGCTTCAAAATAAAGTGAACGTGACTCACTTTTATTTCATTCACACAGAAAAAATTTAACCGGCCAATTAACTCAAGTAAATAGGGTGCAATATACCGCCGTGAATTCCGTTTTGGGTTGAACTCTGGATTTACTAGAAGTTGAACACCATTCACAGTTGATCGTGAATTTCATATCCAAATAAACTGTCCAATCGTGTTAACTCAAAAGTGGGCACGAAACTTGCAGTACGTCCTTGTAAATGCTTGTTCGCACAGAGCTTTTTATGCCAACTTTAGCAATTGTGATGAGACAATCAACATTAATATAACAGAGAAACCTGAGATTGCTAAAATTGGTGTCGAGTTCGTATTGGACCATCTACAACCAGTGTACATAGAAGAATATGCAGGTAAAACGGAAGCAAGATGTTTACTTGTAGCCGACAGAGAAACCACATCATTGTAGACCACTTTGCAAATGTATTACTTGTATGTCTCCAGCTGCAGCTTGAAGTCAACTTTGGCGCAGTCGAATCATTCTATTTAAACACTGGGAAGAAATCGTCTGTAAGTTTCTTCAATTGCAGGAGTCGGCAGATTACTGCAGTGTTGAACTCATCGAAAGAGAAGAAGCGTTTCTGAGCTTAACAAGACCTGATTTTTACTGCTAGTTGGATAGCCAAATTGTATGGGCTTGACAGATTTCTTACACGTCTACTTGTTCGGACACGTACATGTACAGGGTATGAACAGACTGGAAGGGTATGTACACTAACAAAGTTACTCAAACTTACTATGCCTATAGTTGCACGTAGTACAGAGAGTGAAATATATCGCATGATTGACCAACTTCTAGTGAGTCATTCTAGTACATCAACCTACATAAAAGTCTTTTTTCTCCAAACCTAATGTGACCGAAATAGGTCTGCGGTCTGGATATCAGCTTAACCTAGCGCCAGTTAGCTAGACGTGTACTTACAAGTTATAATGCTCCAAGTATGTTTGGAAATAGAAAGTATCACCTTCGTGGTTTCTGACGCGAAAGTGTTCGGCATAGAGTCAACTAGTCAGACCTTACCTTCTAGATGTATCGACTCTTCCGCCTCCTCAATGGCTACGAAACAGGCACCTTACATTTGCTCCGTCATAATACTGTCTATATATTTGTGAAAATATTCCACTGTGAACAGTTCTGTCATTGTTCATTTGACAGCGGAACTCTGTCAGCAAGAATACAGTCTCAATTTAGATAGATAATTGCAACCCTACCTATTAATTTGAAGTAGTGAATGTAGAAAAAACCTTTTTTACTGGGTCAACTTCGAAAGCAACTGGTGATAGATGAACTGTGCGAAATACTTATCACGATTACGTATGCGCTAATGAGTCAGGCAGATTGGGATTGACAGATTGTTACACAAAGAGATTTTTAAGTACATTTGTTTCCATGAAACAATAGAAAATTAAGCAACAAGCGCGTGATGCAGATTGCATAGTCTTTTGTATACTAAACTCATCTAGCCGCTGGTACGTATCGGTTACATCAACCCAGGTCCAATCGTCATCTACCAAAGAGGTTGAAACCGTCTTTTTTATTTCAAGCATTTTTGATATTCGTGATGTTGACGATCTCTCCAATTTACCGTTATTATATAGTTCTAACTGTTCATCAACTTATCTGGGTCAAATGTCTGACGTTGTGTTGAGGAATTTTGAAGCATCGCTGGGTGTTCAAGATTTTAGAGGAGTTTCATGTACATTCTAAAGCGGTCATTTAGTATAGTTCCCAGTTCTCATATAGTCTGACTAATGTGGATCTGCGAACATATCATCCAGTTTATTTTGCATTTGTTTACTTATTCCCTCAAGTATTAGGGAGTATGTGTTTTACCAAATACTCACAGGTTGCTCTGAGCTGACGAAACTTCTGTCAACCTCAAGCAAAGGCATGGTAACAAGCAACACGGAGCATACGGGTTTTAAAAACACTGTTCGGAATCAAAACAGATTTTACATGTACGAATGAATGTTTAATAGTCCTATCATCGTCTGAGTGATAATGAAGCTAAACCAATCACCAGCCAATCACGGTAGTTTACAGATTTGTGCTCTGGTTCACTCCCATATATCATACATGCTGATGCTAGTTCTCTAGAACAACACAAAGTTGTGTACGCATTCAGTTCACTAGGACAACAACAGGTGACTGAATCTGAAGCCGTTTCTCGGTCATATTCTTTCCGGTCTACATGTATGATGTGCTTGTGTAAGTAACCAAATGCTACCTTGTACATTTACTGTGGTTAAACATAGATGCCCGTGTCTTTCGGATTTGTTCATTGCGGCTGATAATCTAGGACTCGGATGTTGCCAATGAATTAGATGAATGTTTTTCATTTGTAGTTAACAAATAAAAAGGGTCTGGTTACTGTATGTATAGAATGCACATAGTCAGAAAATCGGTCATCAGTCGCATATATCAGTGGCCTTCTAAGTGGTACAGTTAACGTAATGAAGTTCACAGTTTGGCGCATAGTTGACATCTTCAAAATGAGTTAATTATTCTAAATTCGAAACATTGAGTTCCTTCGATCCATTTCATTAACACGTTAACAAGAGAAATGTTGCAAGATGTTAACTTCAAATTTCATGAATATTAAAATGTTCCACTACGATTAATAAAATAGTTCTCACATATCTTTCCTCATACAAATTCTTTTAAAGGAAGGGCGTTCTCAAAATTTGCTATTTCACACATTTGTGTAGCATCTTTTCAAGTTTCACTCAAAATATTTGATTTGGATGTAACATAATATATGTATTGATAGATGGATTGAGAATAACACAACGCTACGAGTAAGTTGTAATACTCTACGTTTTAACCACCTCGGGTGGCATTCCTCAGAAGTATGATATAAACACAGGCATTTCAATAAAGTTTCATCGTCGATAGGCTAACTTAAACACACAATAAACTACTCACACCACGCATATTACTTGCGCAGACAGATTATGCCCCAATCTTGGCGAATTGTGTAAATCTCAGATGAGGAAGTTGTATGGTTTCTGTTAAAAACAAATTAGCAGTGTTATTCCGGGGCTTATCGTGCATTTCATGTATTCCCACATTTTTAGTCAGTCTCATAGTATGGACCAACCGGTTTTACGAAAGTTATACTTCGTTGATAACCTGCAGAAAACGCTGGCCACAGGCGATCGTCCTTCTGAGCGGTGTGTTTTTTATGCTGGAACTGTTGATCTTTTGTTTCTTTTGGTATAACGGTGTGTGGTGGATGTCCTCAGACTCACCTGTTCCATGTGAACGATCACCGACATAAGAAGTTTGTGGTTATTCGGTCAGCTGATTTGGCTGCCTTGATGTTCTTCAGTGAACTGTCATAAAAAAATGACGATCAACTATTTGTGGTACACATACCGGGCTTAGTGGACAATACACTGTCGAATCCGAAGTGACTATGATTGAGCAACAACGGTCTTCTCCAAGGAAATATGTGAGCAGATCAGTGTCCATTATGACAAACACATAGTTACTTCAAGAACTTCTGGCTAGCGCATCACATTTTGCTCGTTTTGTTGAGCCCAATGCACTCGATAACAGCCAGGGATTATGAAGGATGTTTGGGTACAAATTCCACTTGCAGCCTGTAAGTATCGTCAAAGGGAATGTATGTCTGAATGACTAGGTGTTCTATAGCGAACTGGAGTTCATGATTGCACATGGAATTGCGTTGGAATAACTGTCAAAGCACCAAAACACACTTTTTTTTATGACAACTTGCAACAGGAAGTAGTTCGTTGTTGCGTAAAACTGCGACCCACAAAACGGAAAAGAGTAGATAGAATAAGGTCAATTATTCCGTGGTAATCAAACCGAGTAAGTTGGCAGTTTTAGTTTGTACACAACGTCTACGTACTGGTCAGGTTAGTATCAGTTTTACTAATAAATTATTGAGAGAGGACTTGGTCATTTCGTACACATAACTGGAAGGAATTATATGGACCTGGCGCAAGCACTGTGGCAGCCTACAGAAGCAGCAGTCTACCGTCACTTGGAAGACCTCGGATAGTCCGTAATAAAAACCGTCAATGAACCACCGGCTTCCGCTCCGAACTTGACACAGGCGCAAGGGGTTATTGAGCAACCACTCAAAGAAAATGCTGTGGATGAAGATGAGTTGTTAAAGAAGCATTCAGTGTATGATCAATCAGTTTTACAGTATACTCTGTTCTGATTAGCTCGCCTTACTAAGGTATAGAAACATTCCCACACAGGATCAACTGTACCTTCATTTTACCTTTGTTTAAAGGCAGCCGTTGTGAGTAAAACGCAAGCTGTAAATATGATACCAATCTGCTGAGCTGCATTAGAGAGGCTGTTGCAAGATTTCTGTCTGATCAACACAGAAGGAAGCATTTGAGAACCGGTTTTCTCAGGAAACGTTGAAGATTCTTGGTCAGCTTTTGTGTGGCTGATATAGTGCACGCCACTCACCGGAACCGAGGAAAGTATCGCGGCCGCAACCAACCGGTGTACGTTAGTAGTCAATTCCGTATGCTATGATGTCTTGTGGATGATGCTGAGGAAGTATTCGAATTGAATATCACGCTGAAGCAAATATCTCGCTTTGTTAAACATTCCACGTTTTAATGCCCCACTATTCCGCCATCCGCACTCTACGATTTGCAAGTAGAATTGTGCTATTTCAGCTTAGTTCAGGCAGACTACAGCTAACGGGTACTGTTTTCTTGAACGTGTTGACTACATCTGGATTGCATATCGACACATGTAAGTCACTTATTCTATTCCAACTTCTTTGGATGGAAGGGCTACGTCTACACCAGAATCTGCATCCGTAAGAACACTGTTGACAACTGCCCAAATCTTTAACACTTGGGTAGCAATCTTCCAATTGATTTGTCTGTGGATCGCGTGTTGTGAGATTGCATGACCAAGGCTAGCGCTGTTTTCGGATATCTTTGAAGGCACATCAAAAGTGATCACAGCTTGAAGATGAAAATATCACATTTTATCTTATGACCAATGTGGTTTTCTGCATAGTCGACACTGAAACATTACATTTTTGAAACCTGCAATAATTAAGTCGCACTACATGCATCTGGTGTTTGTGTCACTAGTCAGTTACGTTGTCATATGGAAGATAAGTAATGGGAAGGTACATTCTTGAGCTGGACCACTTGGAGGTGTGTGATGTAGACAAGGTTTTCAAAAGTTCAACAAATGACTGCTTCGATGGAGTGAGCTAAAAGGTTAAAGTATTAAAGGTAGTCCCCCGGTGCGGAGGAAGAGGACAAGGTGGCGCTATGTGAAGTGCAGGCATAAATGTTTTGGTCGTCTCGACTTGATGAGTCATTACCACAACCGTAGTGAACTATGTTCGTCATACAGTCTTTGTCTTCGGTGTCACATGATATGCTATCCTTTTTATCGTTTGTCTTCTGAAATACGACTGGGGGGTCATTGTATAACCTTGTTGGCAACTGATAGACTTTTCACACTCTTTTTAGCCCAAAATCTGGGCTACCCACAATGACTAACTGACATTCAGTCTTACTTCTTCAAAGTCAGATAGAATAAGGGATGAGGCGGTAGCGCAGTGAGAGTCACATAAAGTACCGAGTGTTTAGAGGAAGCAAATGGCAGATGCCATATTGACAGGCTAATCGGAAACAGTAACCGGTGGCCTTGATTTTAAAAGCTCAAATAATCTTAACGACCAATTGTCTATAAACCATTAGACAGAGCTTGAAGAGCTATGTGTAAGTGGTACAGAGGTAGGAGTAAACACCGTCAGTTGTTTTTATCGAGCGTCCTTGTGCGGAATCAAATGGGTCGGTAACTTCTTCTGATTAATCAGTATATACCTTCATGTTCACGTCAGCATCACAGCTACATGTAATGTCGAATGTTAGAATGCTCCCAAGCAGCCCAATGAATTCTGCTAGTCTACTGTTGGCGATCCCTATGGTTGATGGTAGATTACCGGTATAACAGTAAAATTTACTTCTGAAGACGTAGGAGGTTATTCAAGAGAGTTTTGATACCGTCAAAATGTGGTGTACCACAGGGCTAGTAATGGGATGGCCAAGTCAATTGACGACAGAAAATGTTTTCAACTCGTTGTGGCTTCATCAAGAAAATACTTACTAGTGAACATCATCACAATGAACACTACGTGCTTTCAAATCGGTTCTGATTATGGTTTCGAAGTAACGTTCTCTGGATAGTGTAGAGTTTTAGGTAAAGATTGACAGAATACTGCTATATATTCCCAGTACTGAACGAAGGGTCCCGTTCTTCAATATTAGCAACATATGTTTTTGCCATACAGCTTTTAAATACCACTTTTATCACAAGTATTCGTCCCGAAACAGGCAATTGTTTGTGTTAATTTGGCTATCAGCCGGTTAGTACAAGTTATCTTGATGATTTTGAGTCAATTTCAAATTACATTGAAGCGAAGTGTCGTTCTAAACGTGGCTGTGAGAGTGTAACATAATTTCAGTTGATCATACCGAATAATGTGTGGATTTTAATGGCGTTCTTTATCAGTTTGCACAAAGTACAAGCACCACACTTTTATCCACCCTGTATGCTTTTAAGTACGCGTGGAACAAAAATATAAGTGATATTTTCTTATCAATATGCGTAAAGCAAAACAACTTCCTTTTCTAGTTCAACGAGGTTCAACAAGCTGTGGTAGACAGTACCACACAGAAATGATACACGATTATCGCTTCTTCCACCATGATAAACACAAACATAGAAGGCTCCATCACATTATAAACGTTAGGTTTATATGTGTCGGCTTGATCTGTGTGAACATTGATCTCGATCCTCATTTACTGTCGATAGTGATGTCATGGACACTGACAACTTTGTCAAAACGTCAAGCAAGCAATTTGTGTCTATGTTGATTTGCTAATACTTGTCCACAGTTTATACTTATTACGCCATACGATGTAATATGTCGAAAATCTTTGACAAATATACACTATAGGTAAATCCGAAGACAAAATTTGCTGACAAAAATCTGATATGATGGTTGTGGGGAATGCAAGGTACTAAGTTCCATCAACAATCCGAGACACATGAGAGATGGTTTATTCAAAAATCTTTCCAAAAGTGGAAACTAAAAATCACTTGGCCCTACACTAAACTCATTATTATCAATTACACTTCGTTAAATTGTCGAACTCGTTTCGTTGTTTGTGGATAAGAATTTGTTATAAGTTAGAAGAAACCCATTTATTGGGTTACGGTTATCTCACACAGGTGATAATTCTGTGCCATTCATGGCAAGCGGTGAATGGAGACAGAAAAACAAGTAACAAGACTTATCTACAATTTCTCACATTAATTTAAAGACCTACTTCTCATCGGTATGTGCATTGGACATATTATTATAAAAAGTGAATCGGAAACTTGGGTTTACAACACCAAGACTGAATGTTCCGGACCTAATGCTGTGAAAAACTGTTTCACACATTACTACTTAGACGTCAACTGACAACACAGACTGTGTACGTTTAATAAAAGAAGCATAAATAAACTGACAGAAACTGCACATATGAATTGTACAACCATTTCGCAGAAAGCTGTTAACAGTTTTACCCAGATTTTAGTGGTTCATAAAAGATGCGCTGGAATTCGACTACGTCTAGCTTTCGATCTTGAATCCAGTGGATTTTTTTAAAGTATACCGTAGCTCGTAATGTTGACCAATCCACAGTTACCTGCGCACTTGAATGCTTGCCTTCTGTTGAATACTCATGATCATTATAGTGTGATATTTAATGCTCGCAACGAGCATGATTTCAGTAGTATATTTTTGGCACTTGCGAAAGTACATCACCATTTTATCAACAATAAACTGAAAATCATCCAGAAGTTTGATACGCCTTTTCGCTCCTTTGTTGCCAACTCATATGTTTTAGTGTTTGTCTTAAAAAACATTGCTTCAGAGATATAGAATTCCCGTTGAGATCTTAGGTGTTTCTAACAACTGGTCTTACCTAAAGTGTTCCGTGTAGCACGGTATAATTTGTTGGGAGAATACTAGTTGAAATGTATCGTTTAATACAGGTTACGGTATAATGTGAACTGTCTTTACCTTTTATCTTGGTTTTTATCAAGAAATGTTCAACTTTTCGCGCTAATAAAACGATTCGAGGTTTGTAGATATATGAGAAAGACTTGTCATCAAAATCAGCTAAAAACTAAGTATGAAGTGTACAGTAATGTAGTGAACAGACTGAGCACAACCAAGCATAAAACTTTGCATAGAGACACCATCGGAGCCGTAAATAACAATACTTGAGTAAATATGGCAGTTGAAGGTTACACCGCTGTAGCTGAACAAGCGTTTCTCAGTAATTTAGAAATCCCTCCATACTCCGTGAACGCCTCAGGAAATTAGTGGCTTCTATGTGTAGAGCGATCACCCACAGGTCCGTTAGACGGACATTTAAGAAGTGTGTCCGGTGTTGGTGCAGAATATCAAATTGTATATAGACCACGTTTTTGGCATGCTAGGCTGTACAGGAAACGTATTATTGGCCATTGCGTTTTTAGATCCATGTGGATATAACCAGTGTAACATACAAATGAGTTTCAGCATGTCATTGTTGAAGGATACGTTGTTTGCCAAACAAATGTGACAAGTCGACAATCGCATTGGTTAATTCAGTAGTGAATCTGACTAAGCCCGTCATTGGTTAATATAGGTGCGGTCGGTCAGTCAAACTGGTGTGCTTTTTTTCAAAGGGGACACCAGTAAACTGGTATTTCGCCAACTTATCTGTATAAATAGGTGTTCTCAAATATGTTTGATAAATCCTTATCGTTTAGAAGGTATATTTTGGTACCGCTGATGTCTAACGTTTGTACGCGAAATTGTATTGCATTACTTCTAACTTCCCTCAGCCTATCGGCAGTTTGGATCCCGATTACCACAGATGAAACAACAAAATATGGATGGCAAAGTGAGTCGTGTATTTCGGGCTTTTTAGTTTAAGAGTGCTTTATTTTGTATACACCACTGATAATTCTGATCAGATTTTGTGATAGTGATATAGTTCGTGGGCCATTGTGCGAAAACATTTGCAAATAGTTAATCTCAGTAGTCATAGGTGGCTTGGCAGACGGCCGGTTTGATGTTGGTGGATTTTAGAGGCACTGCTCAAGCTGGGAACTGGAACCCACTACCATTGTGAAAATGCCAAAACTGTGATTCAGCCATTTACTTACGAGACCAATGGTTCTCAACGACTGAAGAAAAGGGGAGATAGAAGAAATTACTGTCCTTATCGGTCATACTTCCTCTTCCCATTGACCGAAACTGATCGGCCATTTGTGGTTGATAGACAAGCCGACAGATATGGGTTTGCAGAGTGTTTGTGCAACTATTTTATTCCAGTGGTCGTCAGTAAAGAAGAAGCCAGTGATTCTGACCTACTAAAGTCCCCCCAACATCACGAGAACAGTGAGACATAAATTTATAACCCTTGAGGCAATGTCTGTCCAGTGACGAGCATTCCTTATGACTAGACTTCGGGGTAATGGCCACGGCCTTGTAAGAACTTATGAAAAGTGTCCGTATAAGGAAATCTGCAGACGTCAGACATGTTTTTAGGACGGTAATTCCGTTGTAAATATTGGTGCTAAATCTGGTAACCTCAACTGATTTCTCGTTCTTTGTTACAGAAACTAGTCTAATCTGACGTAGACGTTGGTATTTCTCATGGTCTGTGGTAAAATATTTGTAAACCTGTATTTTACTGCGACACTACGTTCACTAGGTATGAATTTGAAAGCTTGAAACAAAGATTCATTGATAACTTTTCGTCACGGTGCGCATAGCATAACAGTTTTAACACAGTTACTACAGGGCTGAATGCAGAGTTACAAATGTGCGTGGGGTATGAATTTCATACAATCCATCATGTGAGTCATCAATAGTTTTCTAGTTAGCTCATTAAATTTGTGATGGGAAATAAATTGGATGTGTAGGCAACATCATTCACCGATTATGTTTTTGACACTGGATAACTTAGCCCATCATCTTCCTTGTTCACGCGTAGTGTGTACACAGCTGGTTAATTCAGTGCTAGACAGTAAAAGAACTGAAGTGCAATAACCTGTAGGCATCATCCAGCCACTGTAGTATATAATTATCACTGTTAACCTCACGTCATATCAACTGGGTTCAGCCATCCCTAGCCTTTTGAGAACGTGGTTGATTTTTTATTCGGTCATTCTCGGTCGAACACAACGATCAGATCGTGCCTTTCTTACGGGTATGAGGTTTGAATTGATCTCTCTCCTAGCTCGATTGCTCAGTTCAGATAACATGATGTTTTTGGACCATATACTAATGGAGTGAGTGATGTCCACGATGAGCACGGCTGGGTGTGCTTGGCTTGGTCAATAAATGTTAAAATTAACAATGTCCGTCAACACGCCTATTGATCTAGTTCATCCGCAACCCCCTGATTACAGTTACTTATGACAAGCAAAAGTGTTTATGGATAGGTAAACTGTTGGTTGCAATGAGATTTTCGTTGTATACTCCTTCAACGTAAGAACTACCAAAGCCCACTCCTTAGTGGTGCGACAGTTCATGATCACATAAACATACCACAGGTTCTTTTCGAGTGTCACAGTATTATCGACTGTCTGCATTTCGTCTGCATTGATCCTACCATCCTATTTAGTCAGGCACAATTTGCCCTCACAATTCGCACAGGTATGGCGAATCTCCTGAAACGTATTCGCTTTCATGGGAGTCCAAACAGATGGTGTCACATCCTCGTCACACTTTTGCTAAGGGCTTGTTATTCCAACTGTCGAATTACCTGAAGAAGTGTTATCTATATTGGCATTGATAAAGGATTGTCAGCGTAAATTTTCCAACGCGAAAATTTGTCAGTATCAAACCAGTTCACCTGAAGAATTGTCATTCAAGGTTTTCCCACTAAAAGGGATATCTCTTGCAGTGAGATTAATGAACCCAATGATTAAATAACACTGTGGGCTTCCCGTTAGTTAACACAATCATGATTCACAGAGGGTTGAATTGCCAAAACGTATTACTAACATAGATGAAGGCATTGCTAAATAAGTTGTGTATTGGACAGAATGCCACAAGAATTGTAGAAAATGATAATTCAGCCAAGTGTCCTTAAACTCACTTAATTTTTATTCACCGTTTTGCCAGTCCTAGTACGATTCAACATTCGCACAACTAATTGACTGACTCACAGTTGTGTGCACATATTTAACACCTGAACTGACGAATTATATTCTCTACTAATAGCTTATACTGATAGTTAACGACGGAACAGTTTTTGGAGTGTCACACTATCTACGTTTTCAACGACTTCCACACGTTGACACTGTCGACCACCTGGTTGTTGTGAGATCTTGAGGTTGGTATGTACGTAATTTACTTTCCAGTCACCAGAGATTCGTGCATGTCAAATCGTCGCGCAGAAGGTGAGATTAGGCTGACTAAAAAATAAACAACTGTTGATTTATATTACTCAGCTAGCGTGAGTGACAGATCTCTATTCCTGATTAATCTTTTTGAGAAATTCATACAAACGTTTCAACTAGTTCTTTCTGAATAGCACCTGATACAAGTTTTATCCTTGTTAAGGCTTATCAGTAGTAACTAGTCTTGACACGATGAAGAAGTGAACTTTAACCACGTTCCCGTGAGGCACATCCTGGTGTAGTATTTTAACAAGTGATTCAAACCAACTACTGTAACATACGCTTTCGAATTATACTCAATATAACTCATGGGATGTGAGTAGCTTGATGGGTGGATTTAAAACGTCGCACATTATAGAGAAAATAAGATTTGCCACATCACTGTCGCCAGCGCTCACAGTGTATACATCAGTACAACAGGACACCGATTAGCACACGGTTGGTCGCGCTTGGTTCCGGATTACCTTGTCACACTGACCGAAATCAGAAGAGGTCTGTGCAATATCACCGCCACAACTGGTTTGCGTTGAAATACTTGAATTTCCAATCACACACCATGTATCCAGTAAAAATCTGTAGAAGTAAGACCAACAGGAACGTGAGTATAGACCTTTTTGGTCCAGCTTATCAATGTGGGTTAACTAGATGGTTGGCTGGTGTGAATGAGAAACTTTTATCTCTGCGAACCGAAGAATTGAGAAACTAAAGCGGTACCACTCAAGCTGGGTTGGACGACATTGAAAACATAGTACGTATTCATGAGTTCTAAACAGGATTGGGAAGGAGAAAGACGTCTTCAGATTTACACTAGAAAGTAAACAAAATCGTTGGCATACAGTAAATCAACAAATGTGAAAAATAGGAAACGTAGAAGGCCACTTTAACCCAGGTATTTTCGAGCAAATGGTGACTGACAGTTCGAATCGGGTTGCTACTTGATACACACGGACTATATAAAAACAACTTGGCTGTGCTTAACGTACTCGTTATTTACCCGTTAATAGTGTACTATATGTAAGTCGATGACAATAATTCGGAACGGCCAGCGCATTTGCGGTCGCACTCATCGCAACACCATATATCACGTCATTATGCTCTGGTACATCTGCGGTTCGTTTGTATACCGTGCGGTTAAATTCACGGCCGTGCAACTGTTGAATGTCCGTCGTGTTCAAGGCTGTGTCCTCTAAAAAGCGAAGATATGTCACGGCGCGAAAGACTCAAATGGATAGCGTCTTGGTTTCACAGCCCCTAACCATCAGGATTTCATCTTTCTGTTTTCAACCGCCCATAAAGCAACTGCTTCAAAATGTTTCTTGGCCATCCTACGGACGAGTTCAAGCCAACAAAATTGATCGAGAATCAACGTAAATGTAACTTCATGCGTGTATGCACATCAAGTTACCGCAGTATGCGGAAATACATTCGCAAACCGATTACTCCAAACGTGGCCCACATCACACATTTTGCCAATAGCGTCCCGGGTTTCAGTGCAATTGCTGAATAGAAAAGCAGCCTCGTTTTCAACTTCTGGAAGGGTTTTTTCAGAATCGTTTTCTGGGACGTTTTAAAGCACCATTAGCCTACCCAATCGATGAGCAGACCTGTCGAGAGATTACCGTCTGAATGAGAGAAGACTGCACAGCCGTCTCTCGCGTTCCCGTTGACGCGTATTTCAATGTAGACATGCCGAAAGCAAGAAAACATCTTGACTGTATTGATACCCAAATCGTAAGTGGATGTTTTGACCAACAAACTCGTAACCGATCGATCGAATTTCTCTTCGTTGTGAGCAAGTACCGCACTATCATCTGAAAGCAACAGCGTGTGTACGGTCGAATTGCGTAATCGATTTGGGGAATCGAAGCGTCTACATTCAACAGACTATCATCCGTTCAGTATTCATCTTGATTACCGTCCCCAATTTCTGAACAGCAACTGTTATTACTAGGGTCAAGTATAGATTAACTAACGTTGATGATGACACACTACAATAAATTACGCCAGTGATACTACCAGGATCATCACAGTGAAATCCACACGACTATGCTTCCGCCGTCATATCTATATACAACATTTCAATCAAAATGACTGATATGGAAACTTACCAAACACCATCTACAATGTCATCGGCTCAGGGAATAATACGCATCGATGAACTCTACTTGGGGGGTGTACAGTAGTTGACTGGATTTACGGCACCCTTCCTGGCTTTGTCAATCTCTAAAACGTCAGATCAGTCGTACTGGGGCTGACCTAGTATCCGCACTGTTCCTTGGGAAAATCTGTCCCCTAAATTTTCGCACTCAGTCGGTTCATTTGTATTATAGGTGAAATCTTTTCAGCGCAGCTCAGTAGACTGATGCTCCGACAAATATCTGCGTTTGGTCTGTTGTCCCCACCTGTAAACCAAAGTACGAACTTTTGAGGGGTTGCCCCCGCTCACACATGGGATAACTCAAATGGAGCAAAGTACATTCCAAAATTGGGTCGCTGTGTTTTTGTCAAGAAAATCATCTTCACCCGCAGCCTTTTCGCTTCGCACTCGTTCAATAACTTTTTGAGTCGCTGCTGAATCTGGTGACGACAACAAGTGACATGTTGGCATACGGCCGAAGCAGTCTATTTACCGCTTTTCCGTCAATGTTAGCCGGCCTGTTCAATCGGCTATCAAACTGTTGCACCAAACTATTACACCTTTAGTGATATCTTCCAGTTGTGAGCGTAACTTGTCAGAATACCCGTCAAACAATACGTTATTAGGTTGAGCAGGCTAAGAAGCAAGTTTTATAGGATTATATATTGTCAGCGACCAACCTACACCTTCCTTAACACATTCTGCCTTCTTCAACAGCCGTCCTTGATTCCATAGGTCTGCTTGACAAAATGAGAGCGGACGTTCTGAAATTCGGCTGTCTCGTTTCCAGTTGCCTGAGTTTGTTGTGGAACCACCAAAAGCTTCATCTTTCTTTCCCCTCAGGCTCCAGGAAGTAGAATTGTTGTTGTCGAACCACTTCGCACTTTCATGTGTTTAAACACCAGTCGTCCCGATGGCTGCCGCTGTCATCTTCTTCTTGAGGTGTTGCCACATCCCTTCCCGGTAAGCGGTTGTAAAAGTGTCTTTCAGGAGAATAACAAGTGCATATCAAACCATCACCCTTGTCTTTGAGTTCTGCAATCGTTTAGCGCTCAATTTCTGCATTTGCCTTGACGACCTGCGATAATCAAGCTTACAAATACGAATAAACCATTCGTTCCTCAGCGACATACAATCTGTGCTACATTCGGCCCAGCACATCACCTGCGTGATAAGACTTCGCCTATTTGGCGCTGTCGCGCCATCACATTCAAACAAATTGCATGCATCCTGACATCATTGGCATTCAGTGTTTGTGATAACTAACTTGTGGAAAGTACACAGGTAGAGCAGAAGATCCCAATTCTCATTGAGTGCATTAATGCTGTGGGGCTCGGAGGACCTTCTGCCAGGCTATTGATACGCGCCAAACTTGCGTGTTTGTCGCCTAGAACAAACAGTCGGTCAGTCACCGGTTGTGGTGGACCGATTACCATAGAACTAGTACGTGGTCTGATCAGTGTGACACAGCTGAATCAGAAACACCAATATATGTAGCTGACTTGCCTCAACCGAGTCTCAGACGCACGTGAATGACTAGAAAGCCGGTATTGCAAGTTTAGCCTATTATTTAAAAATGATTTGATCAGCGACTGCAAAACTAACACTGTGCTCCAAATCACAATCTACTGAGTAACCTAGTCAGTAGAGGGTCTACCCAACACCTGCTTTCTGGAGCTTACCTTGGTCTGCACGTCAAGTCTCACTGTAGGCTGCAGCATTCATACCAAAGAGGCTTAGTCCCATTGCGATCATTGTGGTGCAGCATTTTGACTGGCAGATACTGCATGGATCCATCAACGTACGCACATTCGAAGTCACAACGGACAATGACCTGTGTCCACTGACATGTATCGTATTGATATGGAAAATTCAACCAAAGTATCTCGCTGGACAGTTTGGCCTGTGGAAAAAAAAATAAAACGGAAGTTCTGGGCGGAATGCACCGGACACCACTGACCTAAAAGCCTTATCTACTGCACAAAAAACAACTTGGGAGATCTTCGGAAATCTGCTCCAGAACCAATGAGTGGAAAGTCCGATTCACCTGACAGCAAGGCGGTATTTCAATCCTGGAGAGCAGTGAGTAAAATACTGATGTCTCATTCTTATGACTGCTGCATTTCAAGATACGTCAAACCTTTTGGAAATAGTGCAGGTTGTTCGATCGCAAACAGTGATACACAAGAGGTTACGGTCAACCGGTAGGTGTTCGGAGTGTTCTTTTTCTGAGATTATTATTCCCAACTCCCATCCCCTGCACCTGGAAGACCGCAGTGTTGCAATTATAAATATAATTTTTCTGTGTTCCCACAAGCTCGCGCCTCGTTGTCTTAACACTACTGCACGGTCACCAATGGGAACTAAAACTCTACAAGGGTGGCAGAATTTTAACTGGCCGCTTCATTTTGGCCTATCTGATACATATGAACCCGAAATGACGAGTCTTAGTGAGCATGGCCCTTCGGATGAACACAGCACACATATCTGATCCCTGCACCAAACCAGCGCAAAGGGTCGAGCAGTTGGCACAAACACACAAGGAAATGCTAATTCAGATGCTGTTCAATCCTTGGCTGTCTATTGTGATTTAAACGCATACCCGCCTAACCACTGACAGTAATTGCACTGCTCCCAGATGTTGGTTCAAAATCGGTAAAGTCGTTTGCGTTGAAAGCAGGTCAGAACTTGTGAGCTCCGTAACGAACATTTCAGTTTGTCTGTGTACATTTGGTAGCTAGAGCTTCAGTTTCCTTGATGTATACAGCGCGAACGCTCCACTCTGTTTGGTGATCCAGTTGATATGTGCCGTTTTATAGTTATTTCCACCTGTAAGTCAAAATACAAACATAATGGAAACTCTTCTCACCGCAGTTCGGTACGTTGCTGTGCGTGTTGTGCTGACTGCAAACGCTGCTTTATCTATGTCACCAGGTTGGTCGTAGAACAGGCCTTAACGCATGCTGTGCTGCCTCAGTTTTGAAGTTCAATAAAGTGATGTGATAAATCATCAATCATCCGCGTTTTTTTGTTCGTCTGGCGTCGTCATCACTAGGTTAACATATAGAAAGAAAATCATGTTGAAACATGATATATTCTAACTCAACTCCCACCCTGATTTGTCACCACGATGGCTCGCCCGATCAACCTACACTTTTTTAAGTCATACGTACTTATACAGTTGGAAATAGTCTTTGAATTATAGTGAGCAGATTGACATCTTCGAGGTTGTTACTGCTGTAAGGCTGTAATGTATTTTTGTTCCAAGCGTACTCACCAGTTGGCAGCATTCGGTTTCATCCTTCAGCGGTTACATAACCACTGATGTTGTACACTAGATCATCTAGAGTAGTCAACAGGAACTCGGCTGTGTCATGTACCTAGTGTAAAGGATTCCAAGGGGGCATATACCTGTTCATTGCTACAGGTTTTCACAGTCTACAGCACAGATTGACCTAGTCAGTTGGCTTAGTAACGACACTCTAAGGAGCATAAAGACGGTGAGAATGAATACATCTAATTGCTTTTGCTATGACCGCCTTGGTAGAAACCATTCATATCACTTTGACGTCTAAAGGTAACCTGTGCCTGTCCAACCAACTCAGAATAGGCTTATCGGTCTCGGCATACTGATCGACGACCATTGATTTACTGTAACATAGAATACAGTCAGATCAGTCACTGTTCCTTCTCAGCGAGCTATGTGATTGACATGATCTTTCCAATATTCGGACCTGCTGATGTTTTCTAATTCGGGCGAGCGATTGAACTTGTGATACAAGAACAAGCGAAGAAAAGCAACCGTTTAACATCGAAAATCACGTGAGCTGCGTTTACCAAAAAGTTGATGGCAATAACGAGTTGCTCTATTCATCAAGGACAAGTGGCTACTCAGTTAGTGAACACTTGCAAGTGTATTACTAATGAGTGGTTTGGCAGATTGATGATTTTAGATGAGACCTGTAAGTGTGCAGCAGGTCTGAGAGAAGTGAAATACTGAGTTCAATATTTTGTTCAACAGCGTGTAGGTGAATATTTTGATTTGTCATAAACTGATCACTTATGACCCAATGACAAACTAGCAGGCATCCACTAGGGTCTAAGATAGGTTTTGTACACACAATGTATTTCAGCGTGAAAGTAAATCTCTGCTCTGGTGGATAAACATGTAGACTACTATTCTGGCGCAAGTAGTAGGTTCAGTCCTGCAGTATACTTGATACCAGTAAGGTCCAGTTAGTAAGAACACACTGTCCACTGTTGGAACCAACTACTTAAAGAACTGCTTTTCTCTACTCTCTGAAGGTGTGTTGGATGGTTGCACATTTGAAGACCGGCTGGAACTGACTGTCCGATTTCAGTCGATGACAAAATGAGACATAAGAGTTATGGACTGAAGTTGCGGAAATGCCAGTTGATTTGCAAATGGATTATTTGGGATATTTCGATAAACAAAAACGGACTTCGATATCTTCTGCCAGTGACCCCAAGTTCATTAAGTTTGTTAGTTACACATAGTTCATGGCAAGACTGGGAAATGACGTGTTGAAAATACCCGCCAGTGAATACGACTCATTAATATGAAATAAAAACTACTCATGTTTGAGAAGCTATTCTCATATAGGTTGTTTTCACTTAATCTCCTTCCAATAATTGACACTAAACTGTGGTTGCGGTTTCAGCAGAGCCGAATAAAAAACATCTGATAGAATGTGACTGATGTCCAGTCCATGGCGATGGAATCCCAGGCTACCCCTAAGTAATCCACGCAATATCCAGCACACTTACTGAATTCCGTATTTTCGGTCTGACTCAGAATACATTCCTCTGGGATTATCGACTGAAGTTAACGAGACAATTAATGTGTCGTCACTCACAAACGAATGTGACTGAACAGTTAAATGTGATTTTTTTCAATCGACTTGTACGAGATTAATGGCATAATTTCAATCCCATTTCCTCGAGACAGTGCACGATGGAGTCCACATCTTAATTGTGGCAAAGTTGTTCATTATCGACAAACTTTCACTGTACTGAATCTTGTGTTTAGTGTAGGTTGTGACGGAGGCCAGACAAACAGCTTTCCTAAGGGTAAAAATGAAGAGAACAATAAGTGGTTTGCAAATCATATAAACCATGTCTGCGGTTACTCAACAGCAATACAAGATTAAATTACGTTACCACTACATAAACTTGCTGGAACCAAACCAAGTGACCTGACACTAAACTGAACATGTTTGTTCAACTTATTTCAGATATCCCGGACGAACTCGCTCAATCCACTAATGGTGAGTTGAAAACTGAATGGAATTTTATTGTCAGTGGTGAGATTTTTCCTCATGAAAATGCCAAAAATGCAACTAACCTGTTTGAAAAATACGGAAGACATATTTTGATGTAGCCGGAGACGATTTCCTCTTCAAGATGTAGAGAAATTATTCTGACTACTGGTGCCATTGACTTAACGCTGATTCAAACAAAAATCTCTAAAACTGGTATCCATTAGATACTGTTCTCATATTCAGCATGTCGATCAGAGAGCCTGTTCACACAAAAAGCTATCTGTGAGGAAAATAGTCAACCAAATTTACTGTCAAAATGTGCAAAAATAGTGTTCTGTAGCAGTTAAAACGTATAGAAAAGGATGAAACGATTACTGCGTCCGCGTAATTAAAACATGAACCTTTAAAAAAACCATTCTGACTTTCAGCTTCCTTTAGTCAATGCTGCATGCGCACTCATCTTCGCAATTAATTCCGTGGGCTTTGAGGATGATAAAACACTGTAATTTGTAGTAATTATGGAACTTCGAGATATACGAGATGTTAAACAACCGTATGATCATGAACCAGAACAGTATACTTTTGTTAAGATAGACGTTGAAATGATAGCTAACATGGCTGACTGATAGGTAATAAAGCTTTGGGAGTTGAACTATTTCAAAATGTACGTCCCACACCCGATCGCAACCTTTGCATTCAGAGAAAACCTTTGGCTGGACCACCTCAAGGAGGAACACTGGAAAGAAGTGCAAGTTCCAGTCCTGAAGAGGATATGCACTATTGATGAACCCTAGTAAGAGGAAAACTGTGGTTTAATGGTTCCTCTTGGAGTGGACTAGCCGAAGGTCAAGGGATGCGATCGGGTGCGAATGGTGCTCAATCTGAAGTAACTGACTGACTTGGCAGATTTAAATCCTTGAAACCTGTATTTGACTAGCAGTTCAACAGGTGTTCAGTGGGATCGACATAAATAAGCCATACAACAAGTAAGCCAATTTGCTGTTCATTTACACTTATGACAATGCTTTCTATTGCTGACATTGTAACGTGTGCTTTTGTACTCCGATAACAAACGGAGAAACCTAAAATATTTTCCTACGTGGATAATACGTCATGGTGGTCGTGTTATATCAAGTAATTCTTTGGCGCTCTCCACTTATCAGAGCAAGTGATCTATCACAGTCAAGTCATTACCGGTCGAAAACTGAACTGCCAATATTAACTGTTCCTTCAATTTATTCGTGGGGATCTCTATAAACTTCCTTCGAATTAGGTCTTTGTTCAAAGCCCTCCTGTAATACAGATAGGTGTTTAAACCAGCCGTCTCACACAGCTATTCTGCAAACACAAGTTTCATTCTTGCAAAAGCACAACTTACACTGTACTGTCAGCAATTTAGTGGAATATTTTTTTGTGTTAAAAAACTAGTTCGCGCCATGTTTTTACTTACGAGCTGTTAATTAACTGTTTTCGACTCTTCAGTTTGACACCGCACAACAGGTTAATTTTTCAACAAATACCACACTGTCAGGTTATTTTCAATCGTTCTTGGTATTCCGGTTCTGTTCTCTGGTTGTTCGTCTGGAAAACCCCTCCAATACATTTTGCTTGCAAACGGATCAGTTCAGCTTTGTCATTAAAACGAACATACTCTATTAGTTAACTGAATTATTATAACAAAAAAACAACTGAATTACAAATTTGTCACCTCATCGGTAGCTCACTGATTGACTATACCTATAAAACTCACCGGAATACAGAATCCATAACAGCTGATGAGTCTAAGATTCTCAGAATACAGTAGGATGATAGGAAACAGTAATTAATTGGTATACAACTCGAAGTCATTATGGATCTGCTGAGCTTTTGTGATTCCATTTTTAGACCGTGAGAGATGTCAAAGATATTGAAAGATGTAACTTACAACACTGACTGTGTAAGGTGAATTATCTTCCTGCTATAACGTGATTTGTTACTGTTAAAGTTGTACCATAAGATTTATCAGTTGGGCAAATGTTGACATTTTACTCTGTGGTTTTTTCTCTGATTTCCTTAGTCTGATAGGCGCACTTTAGTTGAACATCAAAGTTACCATTACAATATAAAACACAGAAAACTTAGCATCAGTTTAGAAACATAATAGGTACAAACTCCACTATACCTTAGAAAACTGTTCGTTAAGGTTTGTGTGACGAAATTGGGTTTGATGCTACTCGTTTGTACTTGTCATATTTTCAATAAAAAGTTCAAGATTTGTCATCGCCCTTTATGACATCTCTTCATTTCAAATGTAATGTGATTAGGTCGTTTCTAATCGATTCATGGCGCCTAGTAAATTTGCTGACAGGCTTCCTTTTCGTTGCTATTCCTAATCCGCACGACTTGTCCGTCAAAAATGTACTGTATAGACAATCTTTCAAACCTAAATTTGCACAAGTAATTGTTAACAAAAACCAAACAATTACAATTGACTGGCATTTCAGTGTATAGAGTTCTTTTTTATTTGGTTGTTTGTATTACTTTGTAAACTGATTATTTGTTGACCGCGTAGTTATTGAATGTTTCCTATAACCACTATACCAACTAACTATTCTGTCATTTAGAATGAGTGGGATAAAATGTTGTTTTTATTGTGTCACTGTTTGTCTGTTGTTATTTTGTACTTAATGCCTGTGTACTCTTCTTTAATATGTACAATAAACAAAACTTGTTTTATATGCTTTAACGGCTCATAACACCAGTGTTCTTGCGGCTGTGCTGCCCGTGAACCTAGCCATTTCCAGTAAAAGTTGCAGTCACCTACGTTAATGGATTTGCTTTCTCTCCCTCTTCCAGTCAGTCACTTTTGACAATGTATTGTATACAAGGGCATATTTCCATATTCCTCCCGTAATATTGTAAAATACCATCCCTTAGAATGAACAAAGTCAACTGTGGGTATTTTTGTTTTTGTATTCTCTTTGGTTTGTGCAATAAATCCCAAATGTTCGGGACTGCGGAAAATGTGTACATTCATTTTAGGTTCTGTTGTTTTTTTCTGTTCCTAGAGGCTTCAAATAAATGTCTCTTGCTAAATGTGTTTCTATGGTCCTGGAGTAGAGTGTAAAAATGGTCTCAAATGCACTTCAGTGGTAGTGAATTTCGCCTGTACCGTTTTAATACCCTACTTGTCTACACATTTCACTAGAATCTCATAAACATTAGGGGTATCTTAAACTATCGCTTTGAATTTTGAGATAAGCAGACTAGTAGTGAACAAAGCGGTGTTAACATTTGTCCGTTCAGCAAAAGGGATGTACTGTGTTTATCAGTTTAAGTGGCGCGTTACAATCCAAAATACAGTTCGGGGAGGAGTTAAAATGTACAAAATTCCGAACCACAAGACAATCACAAAAGGTTCAGTAAACGATCACACAATCAAACAACTCGATAGCAAACGCCTGGAAGGAAACAGCTTTATCTTTGTCCAAGCATCACTTGATGACTCAACATGTGATTGGCTCATCAGTCATTTCATGTTCTGTCCTCGACTGGAAACAAACATTCGTTACGATATGCCGAGGTCATTGCAATCAGACACCGACACCCTAATGCTGCCGTGATGGCAACAGAATTGGTTTTGAACTTTGACATTTGTTGATTGTTTTGTATTTGGGACTTTTGTACAGTAAACGTCAGCAGAGTTGCAACGAAGTCTACTCAAACATAAATCGTGTATTCAGAATACGCCTAAGTGGTTAGTGAGCGCCACGACAAAACAGGCAATGGCAACAGATCGACTGAGCTGAGATCCGACCTCACACACTGCGAAGCACATCATGGAGACAGGTCACCTTGTTGACCCCGCCAACTCGTTTCAAGTACTGTTGCGTACTCGGAGGCCCAAATGGCGTGCTTTCTCCGAAGCAACGTTAATCAATAATTGCCGCCCGGTCCTGTGTGTGCAAAAACTGTTGACTCCCACAGTTTGTCTGCCCTGGAACTGATAACACTCTTTGTTTCCTGTAACGCCAACCATTGATTGTTTCTGTTGTTGTTGTTATCCGCATGTCCTATATATTCTAGTGTTTTACGTTCGTGACTGAACAGAGTGAACGTAGAAATTACGGTCTGTCAAACAATAAGAACTGGCCATTGCCCTACCATACAGATATGAACGATTCGAAACCAGTATACAAACATTTACCAAATTTGCGAAAGACGCAAACACTAGGGGAGAAAACCCAGCCTGTTCTACAATGAGGAGCATAAGTCATACTTGATGAAAAGGTGACTCAAAATAAATGATTTGTTTGGATTTTCCAGGCAGCTTGACACCCCCATTCCAGTTAGCCGTGGTTTTCTATTGTTAGAACTTCTAGTTTTGCACCTTTGATAGCCAAAGATGGACGGAACTGTTGGCAATGCTGCTGAACAAAAATTGTTATGGACAGTTACCACCGTCTACCTTGTGCGGATCATTCGTGAGACACGCGTTTTTGATTTACACAGGCGATTTATTTTGAATAGTGATACTTCTTTCATTAATTCACACTTATCTAACTAACCTTCAGCTGAAAGCCGCCAAATTTCTGTAGAGTGTTATTTTTGTCCGTTTGATTTTGGTTATATGTGTAGCCTTTGAATCTATTTGCTGAACAGTATTTAATAGAATTGACGAAAAGTTGCATAATCTGCTATTTGTTCATGGTATTGTTGTTGATTCACTGCTCATTGAATGCATATTTCTTGTTCCCTTCTTGCTACAGATAACCAGCATTCATCTAGTGAATTAGATGCAGGTTAGTTGGTGTTTTACAGTGTAGTGATAGGTGCTTATATACAGATGATTTTGAAATGATCATACGAATCGTAAGCAGTCGTTCATCGCAGTGTTTTCAGCTGGCCAATAGCTGAGCACAGTTAACTTTGAATCAACTAAATAAAAATTAAGTGAGTAACTAATTAACCAGAAAGATTTTCACAGTCGTACGCTGAGTATAGAAATAACTAAAACCATAATGTACGCTTCTATGGCCTCGATACATTTTACCCATGTTTTCGATGGAATGAAGATCCTGACTGCCCCATTAGAAGACATTAAAAATTGCGGTAGACAAAAATATTTGACAGCAGCCTTTTCATTCGTGTGAAGAGTTTGGTTAAGTTACTTCAAAAGAAAACGTTATCTTCGAGTTTGGTTCACATTTTAATCCAACCTTCTTCCTGACTGACTCCCAGAATTATGCCGCATTCGTAGATCGACCGTCACTCAGTCACTCTCACAATAGACACGTTCAAAGCACTATATTTGGATTTTCGGCTTCAATCCCTCATAGATAATGGCTTGCTTGCATGATTACTTCAAGAATAAAAACGATGCGACTGTTATTCGGACTTTTTATTTACTTCAACTTGCGGATTGCAAGATCATTGATTGAAGTTACCCCGACTGAAGTCGCTTCTCTTCTGTGACATACCGGAAAAGGTTGAGTCATTCACTTGTGGTTGCAGCTGGACGTTTAAGTATACTGATTCTTTTTTGACTGACGTGAGATTGTTTTTCAACAATGACCAGCTCACTTTCATTGCTTACAAAGAACTCTTAGTGTAACTTCTGATTCAGATGAGGATATTCGTAATTATTTGGATTATGTGAGAGAGAGCCTTGATTTTACTGTTTTCTTCTGAAATAAAGCATCCTGGAAGTTTATGTAGACTGTGAAAACAGTAATGATTTCTGAGCAGCATCCCATTGGTTGTGAGCAACGACATACGTTTTTCTGTGCACTACTCTTTACGAATGAGTATTTACGACCGGATGTTGTTAAATAAGTTTGTCGCATGTAGAAACCGGAAGATAGGTATCTCAATTTTGTAGATCATAATCATCGTAGTCTCAGATTTTGTTACACATTCAACTCTAACAAGATTTATTTACCCGTTTAACGGCTATCTAAAATTACGCTCGACGTTGCTTACTTCGCAAGTGTGTCGAAAATCAGAACGATCAAGTTGTGGAGGGCACTGTGCAACCATAACGTTTTAGGTAAACAATACTCATCTTATAAACCAAACACCAGTACTTACATTAACAACTGCTGTCGGACAACAACGCTTTGTACGACTTTGATTCAAAAAGTTCGGTTTTCCAGATTTGAAAACCGTTCAGGCGGCTTGTTCTAATTACCACAACTTACAAACTGGTTCGTCATAGCAGCATACCGTTGTTTTTATTGGCTAGTGTTGAGTAAATACAGATCCTCTGGAGGCAGATTATGCCTTCTAACACAACCACCTACTTTAAAACTGTTTGGTCACCAATTACCGTTGCCTCCCTTCAACGATTAATTGAGTGGGGGGATTCATTGGTATAACGGTTTAACTGTAGTTCAATGAAATAAGCTGATTTTTGTGTGCACAGATCGCATTCTTGTTTATAGCGTCATACATTTTTAAATGTTGCTTTGCCTGAAATCACCGGAGAAAACCACGTAGCAAAAAAATTTTTCACAACTTACCATGGTCATTTCAAAAATGTGTCAATGCTGTTTTGTTTTCTAAGTGGATCTGTCCGATTTTTCAGTTACCGGCTGTTTCGGATTATGTGATTTATACTTGTAATTCAACCCACCGTGCTGGGTTATTGCTCAATGTATTGTATGTACGTTTCAAACTGGAGTTACGCATAAGATCGTTTATACAACGAACCGCTTAAGCATTTCGACGGGTTTACAGCACTACTCACCAGTTGTAATTAGACACCGAGAATTTCTGGCCGTCATAGTGATTACATACATAGTTCATTATTGCGCACTTCCATCTCCCTGTGTGAGATCACATGTGACTTATAAGTTACGAACACATGTAAAGAGGCTTGAGAGCATTTTATGACATTAGCTAGTAGTGGACGTTTATAGAATAACAAGATATTCGATTGTAGGAAATCCGGCTTTGGTAAGATTTGAACCAACAAAAAAGAACCGTATACCTCTGCGCAGCAAGTGCTTAACCAGCTGACCTACGACTTCACGCCGAGAAATTGGGCATGTTGTATTTCACCCGACAGATCCACCTTGTCAATGAATTCAGCCGAATTATGTAGGGTGCATATAATGGTTGTCCAGAACAGCCAACACCGCTCTTGAGTGTCAAAATTGCGTTACTTATAAGTAATATGGCAAATTTGTTAAATCTGGAATAAGTCAACTTCGAAATATATACGCAAATTAAAACACCGACTTTCAGCCGTATCCTTGTAGAGATTAATGTGTGTATTACAACATATGCGCGAGCTCATTGTGTTGAAACTGTTACCTCCAGAGCGTTGTACAAAGGATGTTTATTGATCTTTCTGCCAGAAATCGGTATGTACGTTGTAGATGAACGATATGGAATAAACTTATCAGTGGCGTAACAGAGGAAAAACATAAAAAATGACTAAAATAGCTTCTATTTTCCTCATTGTTGAAATAAGTACAATTCAAGTCGTGACCGATCTGTATCGGCGTCCTCCACAGAATGTGTTCGTGTGATATTTTATATATCTTCCTCCGAACCGATGGAGCATACGCTTTTTTGGTGCTCACACTCATTACCTTCCGGCTGAACGTCCAGCCTTATATAGAGGGAGCAGTCATAGCATCGGAAAAATGCCTGAACTAAGATTTTCATTGTATCATTGCAATGACTTAAAAGTATGAATTCAAACAAACGTTAACAGGTGATTGGCATCTACAACGTGCGAATCAACACCGTCGAACCGCTCAATTATGACCCAAGAATGCTAACTCCAAACTGTGACCGATCATTGCTGAAACCGGAGTGAGAATATGTCTGATCAGAAAGGACTCCGTTAGCATGAGAGATTTCGTCATTTTGTCTGCCATATGTCCTTACCGAACTGGAGAAATCGTGACAAGCAGCGTGTGAACACAAGTCCTCTTAAACATGCAGGTACAAACGAGCCGGCTGTATGCTTAAACGGTTTGGTCCACGAATGAGAGCAACCATAAAGATGCATCTGTGGGCGAACTTTTATGCGCGTACATCGTAACCCTTTTCATGACTTTTTCAGTTGCCGCCATTCTTGAGCTCATTCGAGAAAACCCGGTAAATTAGAAGTACAACCATACTTTGATCAGAAAGATAATCCGAAATTGAAAACCTTGTTATTCGACTGCAGTTTTGTGTAATCGTATTTAATCACGCGAGTTCACAACTGCTACATATTACTTAGGTTATTATTAAAACACTTTGAAATATACATTTTATTTGCGCTGAATAGCAAGCGCAACCCAACATTTTCTGGTTTAAGCAACATTGCAATGTTGTTGTATGCTAACATATTTCTGTTTAGCTCTTTGATTATGAAATTGTTCATCTGTTGTACTCATTAGGATAAAAGCAACCTGGAATGGAACGCGGAGGATAGAGATAAATAATGTCTACTTTATTCTCCGTAAGATCAAGCCACTGTCATAGCTTCTTTTTCGTTTGCACTTACCTTTATTCTGTTGCAGACCCTGATGATAATCTGGAAGGATCAGTACCAGGTAAGTGTTCCCGGGTGCTCAAACTCAAACATCTGCTAAGAATTGTGATTTGGATTAGCCGACTTTAAGTACTATAATACCCGTGTAAGACGAGCAGCCAGTCACTTCGATTGTCAGTTCAATACGGATCGTTCGCAATCCAGATATCGCACCGATGTTTTGTTGCAATTATTCCCATCATCTCACTAGCCACATTAAAGGCATTAATCGGCATACAGACAGACAACATTATTTATCGGGGCTGATATTAAACACACGTTCCGATGAGGTTATAAATATTCGATTCTACATTCGCCTGTGATATTTCTCAGTGTACGACCGTTTGACAACGCGTAGTACGAAGCATGTTTGTTATTTGAGATGTCTGTGGAATTTGAACGAAACTAGCTCTCAACACTTGAACACGATGACTTCCATCCATATCTACTGCCGTGCGTTAGGCTAATGTCATTATCAATGTATATACATCAGAGTGTTTCTAGCTTACCTGTTATTAAAACGCGAGCATGATTACATACCTATCGAGGGCATGACAAGAACAATTAATCAAAATGTTCGAAGATTGAGACAAGCAGTCAGGATCACAGTGAATAAAGGGAATTGGTATAGGAGTATCGAGCATACGATACTGATCACGATTATTTGCCCTGCAAGGTCTGGTTGCTGATCGCGTGCTTGTGGTTGATCTGTGAGTCGATTTTGGCCAATGCTCTGACCTCTCACAGAATGCCTCCTTATCGAATCCGTGAACTAGGCAAGAAGAACTCTGTGTATTGAACTTATCAGTTAGTTATTCTCACTAAACCATGATCTGCTTTGCTGATCACCTACCATTTATTTCGTTCCCTTCATACAGTGCTCCCGGAGAAACGTGGACGAGACGCCTGGGGCTAGGATAGACGTAATCATTGAGTGTCGCTTCATTCGCCTTGATATCGGAATTGGATAAGCTACAATCAATATCGCCATACCCTGACATTCATTGTGAAGACTTCTTTCTACTGCATATAGTAATCTCATCAACTTTAGTACACATAAACACCAAAACAACAAGTTATGCCATATTCGTAAGTTTATGCTCAAATAACTAATGATCGGCTTCCACCATGTCCAGGTTAAAAATAAAAAACTCTCACTCGACCAAATATCGTGATCAATACGAAGCTGACTAGCCTTTGGTGAACCGCACAATCATCAACTTAACAAGAAACACGTTTGTAGACTCATTGTTTAAACGCAGTAACCATGAAATTATTTGCAATCAATTGTGTCAACAAAAGTTTATCTGGATGATTGTGGCATATCCTGAGTGAAATTTTTGTTCACCATTGGTTCGAATTCTTTAGCTGGCCAAATCAGTGCTTTGACTCAAGTGGGGGAGCACAAGGTTTTGAGTTGCATTAACCAGCTTTACGTCACAAGATGAATTGTCATTTGGTGTGGTTATCAGCTTTATGGCGAAGGGTACGATCGTAAAATCTACCCGTTCTTGGAAACCATACATGCTGTTTACTTTCTCTATCAGCATTGGCAACTGTTGTGAGGATACATTTCCAGTGAAATAATTACCTAGACGAAGGCCGTGACTGACTTCTGTGTATTAGTGAATGGGTAGCTATTGGCAAGTCAGATATGTTTGACAACGACTTCTGTGGATGTTCACTTGGCGTCTTCATGGAGTCTTTCTTGAAGATAATCTGTATAGCCTGTCCGATGTGGCTGCCGTTGTTTTTGTCTTGTCCGTTCCGTTGTGTTCTGTAACGTTCACTTAGGTATGTGGTCATATCTACCAAAGGAAACGGAAGGTTGACACACACAGTGCGGTTGACGCAAACAAGATGTGTTAATTGTGAAGCTCTCTGAATGTATTCGTTCGTCTTGCGGAGTTTAACCATCTTATAGGATCTCAGCATTACCGTTACGGAAAAAAGGTAATATAGCAATGGACGTCCTAAAATCCCTAGAGGGGTACGATGCACTGACAAGCTCTCTCGCCAGAAATTCACTGGACTAAACCTATCCGAGAATAATTAGGTTTTACAGTCTGCCAAAAAATTAGTAAACTGTCCCAACTAGCAGACACACCCGTTGATACGTTACACAGTTTAACGATGGGATTGTCAGTACATGGCTAATAGACAAAACAGGAAACACGGAGATATAATTCAAGCTATCGGTCACTAAAGTTCTCACATACGTTCAGCCAAATTGGCGTAGTCTGTCAATCATCCATGCATGCAATAATTCCTCCCACACGGCGTTACAATACGACAAATAGGAGATTCACGTTCAAGTGGGTCACAACATATGTGTGTTCCGGATTTATTTTAACTGTGTCCACTGGCGATTATGAGCAAACATAATCAACTGTTGCTATTGATATACAGTTGGATTTCACTTGCCGATTACCAGTCAGTCCCTCAACGTTCATCGACAGGAATTTATTCGGTTTGCTAGTATGTCCATGAACTCACAAGCATCTTAGTTATTCTAATTCATGTGTCCCCGTCTGACGCTTCGTTGTTGTGAATCGTTGGAGAATCAGCCTAAGCCACTGTTGTCACATAGGTAACTTGTTTAAAAAATCGTGCGACAATGCTTGCTTCCAATGATCGCACGCGAGCCAAAAATATGGGCTTATCGACCTTCGGAGTAGCCACTGGTGGAATACTACCAGCCGCGCACCAGATGTACTTCGTCTATGGAGCAGAAATAAGAAGTTGTGATGCGTTAACATTTCTTGTATTCTCATCAGTCCCAAACATAAAACACGTAGATTGTGTTCATCAGACACATAGGAGTGAACAGTGATTAAGCGTGCTTATGAACGCATCAATGTATTATGTAGTCATGACCACAGTAACTCGATACGTTATTTCAACCATTTTTTGGCACAGAATACGAAACGAACAAAGTCTGCGATTATGAAGGACTATGGAAGACTATGAGCCAAGCATAACGAAGCAGTCGAATGGGTTCAAGCTTTAGTCTGTGCACGATATCGCTAACAAAACAGAAATTGGTCTTACCGTCTAGCTCTCTGTATGAGTTCATTGTTGAATTAAACTTTACTAATAAACGGCTACCCCGAGAACTCTACTGAGGCAAACAAGTGCAGTGAATCCTTTTAGATAACTCAAAATTAGTAAGTGTTACTGTTTTGCCAATCGAAGGGGGCAATCTAGTCAACGAAATCATGCACAAACTATGGTCTGCTCTGGCTCGAATACATGCAGCTATGTAGTTGCACCTAGATAAAATCAAAGTAGTTGCAGCTACATTCATATCGGCAAAACAGTTCGACAGCTATCAAAATGTGCGATTAAACACATTTCGAACATATCGAACAACTGATGAAACATCAACCTCAATTCAAAAAACTGGCCATTCATTGATTACTGAATCATCACTGATTACTAAATTCTTATGAAAACAATCCATCAAGTTGACGCACTTAATTCACTCGAAATATTGTTACGTAGGCGAAACACGAAGCGATTTGTTCCTGTGTAGAACACTGTTCATTCGAATTTGTCAACCGACGTTATCTGCACAAAAATAGCTGAAGCAACCCATCTGGTTGCCATGGTCCCGATTACTTAATAGTATGTTTGCGCGCCTGCCGATTCCCCGTTTATTCGTATGATAAATATAACCTGTTAGGTTTACGTATACTAGTGTCAACACATCGCATCTCCTTTATGTTCCGATGAACACACTCGATTCGTCAGATCAAGTAGGCATCGGTGACTGCCGTCAAGGAAAATGGCATTGAACTATTTAGTCGAACAGCTGGGTACCCATTTCGCTGTGTTACAAGTGACCGACAAGGTGTACACATGCGATAGGTGTAGGCATTAAATGGTTATGTTGTTGAAGGTAAATTCGCAATCTCATTGGCCTGTGGACTGTTCTACAGGTCGACTGGTTACCGTTTCTTCTCAACATTTGGTTCATCGATTATGATATATTGCGAACTTCTTACGGCCATTTATATAGTACATCGTTATTAGTATAACGTTGTCTTGTTGTATCTCGCTTTGTTGCCCCTTGTTTGGGAGAAGTTAATTCACAACAAAATCGCCGATTTGCTTGGAGATGACACTTAGGTTGTCCACCAGACTGGTTGTCTAACGTCACCCAGACTCACTGTCCGTCAAGTTGAACTCTGTTGTTTGTCCTCACTTTGAACTAGCTAAACAAGTCTACCTTTCCACTTTTGGTGTGGACACTAGTGCTATCCAGAAAGCGAGTCGACGAGCCACAAAGTTAGCCTTGAATTTTACTTCACTAGTCTAACCACATAATCTTCTTAGTCAAAGACAATTCTCGATGCACGATTGAAGCGTTATAGAAAAATTAACCTAAAGGTATAGGATCCTCCATTATCTTCATCCTTCTTTAAAAAAAGGTTTTATCTATATCGAATATTCATGTCACGAGTAACTGCTCGATAACAAAGGCTTAAGTAAGCTGTTTGGCTTGCACAGAACACCCTCTCGACGTCCGGATATTTTCATTCCGGATTGACCTAGAAGAGCTGGTGGTAACAGCGTAATGGGGTTGGAAATAGAGGTGAAAACTTGGAGCACACTCACTAAACACCAGTTCTACTTTTAAAAAAATTAAGCCATTTTAACCACTATGATAGAACACGTCTTTCCTAAATCCTATTCGTATTCGAGGAATTGGTGAAGGTGCACTCGGAAATGAAAATACACATACTAACTTGTAAACAGTCGGCAGCTTAATCATTGTGTTCGTCAACACGTTAATAGGACTATCTCACAGTGTCATCGGAAATTAATTTGTATTTCACATTTACTGGTCCTGATGTTGGGGACTATCAATAAGTAGCGTGGCATAATTAATAAAGGACGTCTGACTTATTTACAACAGCGGTAATGCTCAACTTTCGGAAGACCTGAAACGTACTTGTTGCGCGGAAAATGTTACCAATGAAGCTAGCGCTGCGCTACTGACAGCAGAGCTGAAGGTAGTTCAACCCTGGGAATACTGTTTACGATCGATAAGGCGTTTTACGCGCCTTGTAATGGTTGTCTGACAAATTGCAACTACTCATCTCAGACGTATCGTGCGGTGACAACAGAGCTACATGGGATGTGTCAAAAGTTCTTTCTGCTTTCTGAAAGCTTCGAAGATCGTTCACGTTAATTTTAAGTTACAGACACCGGATTATATCCATTTCCCCTCCGAGATCACAGACCGTACGTCCATTGACATCAATCCGTGCGCTATTCATTGAATCACTCTAAAAGAAATATACTACAGTTTTTATGGTCATGACTGCTTGTAACGGGTTTTGACGTACTGAAGATTTTTCACTCATAAAGTAAGCGTTCTTTTTAGCGACTACTGTCATTCTTCTGTAGTTCTCAATGCGTTCAGTCTTGTCTCTGGTTTTTGCCGTTCTTTCTCATTCCAGTCTGTGCTGACTACTCAATTGGCTCATACAGTAGAAGAGTAAACAAACTTTGCGTTTCCTCTGTGCCATGGGCTAACTGAACATAGCGTGTACGTTGAATACAACGTGCTCGTGAAATGATGTACAAGTGGAACACATGTGATACCATGCTGTCAAAATCGATGAGTGTACCGACGACGTAATGTGGTAGAAACAGTTCATTAATGGTTAAACCTGTCAAATGACCAGATTGTGAATCCGAGTGGAGAGTAAGCGTGAGGTTGACGGCAGATAATTCGACGACAATGATGAAAAGTATTTCCACTAGGTAAAATACGGTAGTCAAAGACTAAACATTGAGACAACAAGCTAAAAATGGTAATGTTTTATTAAAACACTTTTACTGCTAGTTAGAATAACTAGCCAGACGAGGCATCGACTATAAAGTAATTTCAAACAATGTGCCGAATTTGGTTTAACCTGATGCCAAACAACAAAACAGACAAATTGACTGTTACCAGATTACAGTTTTGAGAATTATCTACTTGTTAGGGCCAACCCCCAACTAAGCGGACATGCCTAGCGAAAACGTAAAACATAGGTAATGCAGTAGTTGGGATCGCGACTAAAAACTGAGTCCCCCATAAGATGTCCCACTGACTAGGTCTCTAGTCGTCCACAGAAAGGTCCAAGTTGCAACAGCCGGGCACACGAACTTCCGAGTAACACATGTACCCAGCTTAACCTATGAATAAGTGAACTCACTGTCTTGTGTGTTTTCCCCGGGAGAATAAAAACATCACGTACTAAACCAGGAAAACTTATGAGTCGGGTCCCCAAAGCAGTAAGCCAGTCCTCAGCTGAAGTGCCAGTAAGACCAAAAGGATGATTTAAAACAGTCCTGGCATATGCACTGGGGTAGTTGGTTCAGTGTTCAAGAGAAATGCTTGTTTTCAGTGACAGTCTCAAACGGATTGGCGTCGAAACAGTGTATCAGCGAACTAGGGAGTTTTCGTGTAAAACTTGGCAACTTTGAAAGTTGTGTGCCTCCCATCTCTGACGATGTCTTCAAGGTTTTCAACACCAGGAAGATTACCATGATTTATGAAGAGTTCAGAGTAGGTGAGCTTGACATAGCCGCTTTGTAGGTGATCAGACTGCTTCTGAATGAGTTGCTAGAAAAGGAGAGGAATGAAATGACTAAAAATGCAAGAACTCGGCTTCACAGTCATAAGACCTTCACTCTTCTCAACATAATGCCAATAGATTTCAGAAAACACGTTCTGTTGCTCCGCTTATCAACTTCTTTAAGTCCTATGAACATACTGAATCTCTATCATCCCGGTGATTGTAACGCGATCGAAATATGGAAGACTGAGTTCTATTGTCTGATGACCACGTTGCATGGGGCTCGTATTGTTGGTAGAATATTTCAGCATTTGAGTCGGATCTGTTATTGTTTAAGGTCCCTGGCAGTTTTAACATCAGGAAACTGAACGAAAATGGACAGCGGTCGACTGGGCTTTAATTGCTTCACAACTTGTGCATCGAATCGACATGGTTCAAAATGACTTTGAAACATCATGTTCGCCACCTAGCACTATTTGAACCACTGGAAAGCCTGAGTTGAACCAACTCAACATCATGATTAGTTATAGTGGAGTTGAATGTGACATGAAACACTATCTGGTTGTTAGAATACTTCGAAACACAGGCCAGGCGTATGATTCGTTCAAAGCAAGATGGACGCACGAAAAGCAATATTACGAACAAGTAACACTTAGTAGTGTGAGTACATTTCGTAAAATCTGCGTTGTATTCTTTAAGGATTTTCTTCCTCTTCAACGTCGACAAAACGAGGCACTACATTCGGAGTGCAATATATGACGTCGTCATGGTTTCTTTCATTATAGAGAAAAGGTGAATTGCTGATTGTTTTGAAGCCACAGTAGCAGAATTTAAATTGGCTGTTCAAAAAACGTGTTTTTCGTAGTATGGTACTCACAGCTCTTAATAAATAAAGATTGGATGTTCATTATACAGCATGGCGATAAAACAGTGATTATTGATTAACAGTGAGCCTGAGCACTCAACGTATATCTGATTGTTTTGTCGCGTACGGTATGCCTGACGGTACAAAGAAAGTACTTGGTTTGTACTGATAAAACCGTACCATTCAAGTACTGGCACGCTTACCACTGATCACTGGAGAATTGAGAGAGAACGCAATAAGAGTTGAACTTATTAAGAAGGAACGATTGTGAAGCTTCGTTTTTGGAAACACCGGAGTCTTTTCCGTTATGGATAAATTGGATAGTCTGTCTACGACTTGAGCATTCTGCGTGGCTATCGATTGTCCTACTAATACCAAAGTTTCAAGGAATGACAGCTTGTCACTTGAATCAATCAGAGTGAGTTAGGATTCAGCTATGACTGTGTATCGTCACAAGGTCCTGTTACTGCGATCTTGCAATCACATTTCCTCAGGACATGCTGGAAACAAAGATGATCAGACTTAACAAGAACGAACCATATTATGGCAACTATAACAACCATCGAGAAATCTTCCAAATGCGTGTTGCTTTAAGTGTCTTTATCGATGTGGTTTTTAATCGGCTGTAACTACTTGCTGGTAGTGCCTACTCAGAACCAAAAAGTGAATAAATTAATGAACCTGTGATAATTAGCATGACATTCATTCTGTGTCAGATTAGAGCCAAATGACCTAAGCAGTGATTGCAGCTATCCATCGCTTACGCTAAGTTACCGTAGGCATTCAATTGTGCCAGAAGAAGTTGGGTTCACAGGCTGCGCATTTTAAGCCTTGCAAACTGATTGCTTCTGTCCACAACCGAATGAGAATTACCGTCCAACACAACGGCACTTTGGTAGAATCCCGTCCTATCATCAACGGAATGAAATATCGTTACTTATTAATCAAAACACCCTTGGTATTCTGTTCCTAGTATTGTTCTCTCTGATCTTCTGTACCACAAACGAAGAAACTGACGATTAAATGAGAAAGGATGACAGACTGTTCAACATTTGGTAGAAGGCAAATAAGTATATGATGAATGTTGTTCAGAGGGCGACGCTCTGAATAGGAATCTGCTGTGGTTACACATTCTGAGTTTCGTCAGCATTCTTGCACTTGTGGTCGCCGACTTTGGACTGATTAGCAGTCTGAAGTAGACAAACAAAATCATCTAGAACTTCGGTGACATATCCACCATCTTAGTTTATGAAAGTGTTATGGAAATGACGAAGGAGCCACCTATATTGGGTCTACACTCTCAAACAGCTCGATCCTCGACGCGGAACTGGACCACCTAATCGGCAAGGTAGCACCAGCGATAGGTTCACCCGAAGGTGGCGAAATTGTATGCCGACTAGTAAAACGATGATGACGATGTGTCATATGTCTTTGGCCAACATTGTTCTGTACGGCCTGGACAAACAACCAATTATGCCTAAATACAGTTCATCCTCGCTGCCCAACACTAGTCCTTAACGGTGGCCGGGTAAAATGAATTTGGGAAAGGAGTGTCCTGAATGTCGTGAATATTTCAGATAGGTTTGCCATGCTTAGATTAAGAGAACTAGGTTGTGATGACAGAATAGAACAAACGAATTCACCCAAATACACTATGAAGCGCGCTGAAAACGTTCACCAGACTAACTTCATACCACAAAGGTTATTCAAATCTGATACTGAGGTGGGTGGCAGCAACACTACATTTTGAGTACCAACATGTCATCGCCAGTGACAAATCAGGACGTAAGCAAGTGCACTAAAGTGTTGTCGGAAGAGAAATCAGCAATGATCAATAAGGGAGAACGATGTAGTTCGAAGCAATAAATAGTTACCCACTGTCATAATTGCAGTAATGTCTACTTCTCCAGAAAAGTAGCAAAAGACCGTGAAATGATTTCAAGGACAGAGATACTACTTGTTCTCCGAGATAGACGAATGTCATTACCCACCATTTGTGGGCTGAGGTTGCAGGGAGTGTTACGCAGTATACATCACACGTTATTCTCTTCAGGTACTCAATCGGGAATCAGTTTGTGCGATTCGAGTGATTTGGATCCATGTAGCATAGCCTTGTCTGTGGCTGCTTTGAACAAGTGAAATCACCTAAACCGATGCCCTGAACAGACTTCCAATAGTGTCGCCGCTTTAGTAGCGGAGTAGTATCGATCGGTCATCAGCTTCCATTGGTTTCCGGAGAAATGTTTGCTTGTCATAATTATTCATAATTTGTAGACTGATTAAAAATGTTGATTCTGAGTGCCCACGTTTGGAGACTGGGTTTGACACTGGTTATTATTGTCCATTTTGAACTTCGTTATAATTTTCGTGAAAACTGATCCCACGAACACCACTCTTCCTGGGCTAAGTTGTAATTTCCACAACATAAAACCGATAGGCACTGTCAATTACCCTATCGTTAATCAAATTAACTTTCATACAGTCTATAATTGTCTTATTGATTTATTCTCGGACCATGCACTCACGTATTGTGTCGTTCAACACGGCATGATTTTAAATTGTTTTTGTTTACGCTGAAAGGTAGACGAATACATAATTTTCTGGTTCAATTGATATCAGTTCTTGTGACACCTCATCACTGTTGTAGGTTCACAAAACTCAGTTTGCGAATTTGTCCACCAGCTAGATATTAGTGCGACTAGACTAGACGGATATTGAATAAAACAAAGCACATGCAGATGAACAGACTTGAGCCTATTCTACACATGTTCTGGTCGCTGTCAGATCTTTCCGCTTACTGGTACTGTCTCCGAACACTGTCTTTTATACAACCAGGTTGTCACAAATGAACAGAACGGCCGCCAGCGTTTAACACACGAAAGCACTCGCTTCATTGTGGCTCGGAGGAAAAAGCATTTGGCGGTTAGTCATTCGTAAGTTAACACTGACCGATTACTGATCAATCTCTGGTTGTGTTAGTTACTTGCCGGTCTGCCAACTCACCATACCTGATCAAAGTTATCTCGTGGATGCCTACTTTTGGCTGAGTGACAAGACAAACGTTACGTCCTGGTCACCTGTTGGGTCATCTAATTACAGACCCGGCCAATTAGAAGAATAGCATGATCAGGATACACTCATTAATCCATAAAAATCTGTTGTGCGGATGTCCACGTTGTAGGCAATTCACCTGGATGGCGAAACTTAAGTCAGTAAATCACTGATTCACAACCTTACACGCATTACCGCCCAAAATTTAAAGTTGGGCCTGTTGCCCAAATCCAATTAATTTTAGAGTCACGACTTATTCGTAAACTTACCGTTGATATTTTCTCATCGGAAACGTGAAGCGTCAAAATATCTTAAAATCGGGAACAAAATCAGTCATCATTTTTAATATCATCAAATAATGGTCGATTAATACGTAGTAACCCTAATTTTAACAGTTTTTACTGATCAGTTCGCCAACTTCTTCCGTCCGACTCTGAAACCATTAAATTACAAAAAAAGATACGTTATTCTAGGTTTCTATCAGTTTTTTTGTGTGCATCAAATGGTGTTACAATCCAAAGTGATAGATGGTGGTCTTAGACCGAACCAATTTTGTATGGTGGGTTTAGATCTGGTGAAAGAATTCTTAATCAGTAGACTTTTTCAAAGCACTATCCCCATATAAGGCCACAAATCTTCCCGTCTGAAAATGCCGAATATTCGGGGAAGAAAATGAATGAATTATGACGGTGAATAAAATCTCGGACTAAATCATTTACTTCTGGTAAGCACATGGCGCAACCCCCTCGCCGTGGCGACGTCGGCGTGTACTGACCACAGACTGCTTCACTCACGTGATCAGAGGTTAGTCATGCAGGTGGTCAGTTTGCTTGTCAGCATGTATGATTTAGTTTCCCATCAAGGAATATGACCAAACGGAGCCAGTTTCGACGAGCTGTTTAGAAGTGTAGATCCGGGAGATCTAGACTTTAGGTACAGTGACGGTGTAGAAAAAAACTGTATGAATAAACGGTGAACATGCGGATGCATTGAACTGGGTGCGCCAGAAACATGACCAATAAAACTACTGCACGGCCCTTAGAGCGTACGCTGCATAGGTGAATTTCTGCACGCGCATCCCGACGGTACTTTATCAACAAGACTTTATGGTCACATCACAAGAAATATTTCACTTGCAGCTTCTGTCCAAAAGAAGGTCGTGTTTGATTGGAACCTAAGCTTCTGTATTCAACTCGAACGCATGTGGTGCTCGATCATGTAGTTAACTAACTAGGAATAAATGATCTTATGACACTGTACTAAAAGTCTAGGCAGCTGAACACAGAGAACACATTACTGGATATGAAGCTTACGTACTTTGTTATTTGAATCGATGACAAATCCATGCCTACAGAAGGAGTGACCTCAATGCGCTGATCATCTGGGACAAACGTGTCACTCTATCAGCCGAAGCCTGTTATATATATATATATATGCCGAACCATCTAAATATTCTTTAATGACAGTCCATGATACGAGGGAGAGTCAAAAAGTAATGCCAATGTTTTTAATTCTGGTGAAGTTTTTCATAAAATTACCTGAATTTTTTCTCAGTTATAAATGATTATATCATTTACGTTATGTAATAGTTTGTTTCTTACTTTTCTTGTTTTTAGACTCACAAGGAAAATTCAAAATGGCTGCCCCCGTAGACTTGCGTCAAAAACAAGCAGCAGTGATTGAATTCCTTGTTACTGAGGGGGAAACCCCCATGAACATTCACAAACGATTAACACATGTGTTTGAGGACAATACTGTAGATTATAGCGATGTATGCAAGTGGGTTCGTCGTTTGAAGGATGAAAAGGTGGGAACTATGAGCGTAGCCGATAAACCCCGTTCTGGCCGTCCATCCGTGTCTGTCAATCCTGCCACTAAAACAAAAGCAGATGCTCTGATCAGAGAAGACAGGCGTATAACTCTTGATGATTTGGCAGAAAACCTTGGAGTGAGCCATGGAAGTGCTTACAAAATAGTCCAGTCACTTGGCTTTTCAAAAGTGACGAGGAAGTGAAAACCACAGTGAAGAAGAGGCTCAAAGAACAGAGAACAAAATTCAACGAAGCAGGGATACATGAGTTCATTCAGAGGTGGAACGTTGCTATTGAGCGTAATGGTGACTATGTTGAGAAGTAGGGATGTGATCCACAGAAGACCAGCTTTATTTTGATGTATAATACATGTTTCTGTGTTGGTAATTATACCTGTCCGAAATGAAATGGCATTACTTTTTGACTCCCCCTTGTATTTCTTTCTCGTACACAGTAACGTATAAGTGGTAGGTGTGGGCAGTCAGCCTTGTGTTTTTAAGTGGTGCTGTTGAGAAAAACGACAGACTTGCCATTATCACTTAGAGCTCCTTTTATAAGCGGGTTGGCTGATACTCTTACCAGAACGTGTAAGCTGCAATCTAACGTGAGTGCTGTTCAAGTGATTTCAACCGAATTTCCCGCGTTTGATCAGTAGTTATTCTGCTGCACTGCCGTAGGTTCATTCGCCCAAGCCGACTTGAAATATTCAGTCAGACCATCGCGTTAACACGTTTAATCGATTTCTGAGTGTCACTTTCAGACGTTCCCGCATTCAGTAGACAGGGACGGGCAGTTTTAATTAATATGCGACTCTTAGTTTACTTAATAAACTTTAACTGTCGGTAGCAAACACTTACAACCTACGGTCAAATGAGAAAGGTTTGGCTGAAAGCATTTTTTTGTTTGTGAAGAATCCACAGGGAGTGACAAGGATAAACTTATGTCAGAAAGAATTTCACTGAGTTCCAGATAAGAACATTAGTTTACAGGTGGCTCTGAAAATGATATTTCTTTGGTCCTACCGCCAATGCAAACGTTCTTATTCAAGCCTTGCTCCTACGGGCCTTTCAGGCAAAGAATCCCCACGAGTTAATGATTGTACACTGTCTGGATGAGTGTCAGCATCATATAAATCTCTTCGATCTTCTCATTAACGCGAATAATTCGCCACAAGCACCCTGTTATTAAACCGGTTTCGCTTTCTTCTCGATCGATATTGATTGCTACTTTGAGGAACTTGGATGTGTATGTCATGCATAACCTTCACAAGTCAGCTTTTGACACCGACGTCATCGGATTCTAGATAACGTCCTTTTTTCAGCTTCGTAGCTTGAATAATAAAACACTTGATAACGAGATTTATGCAATTTCTAAAACTCGTCCGAACAACCGTAGATGCTATTTATTCCCACCTGGGTTGCCCTTGTCCAGATGACTGTGATCACGACCAGCTGGGAATGAATAACCATCCCTGTCTGATCAGTCGTTTTTCTTCACGTGTGATTAACATTTGTTTCCACGTCCGCTAACGATCACCTTAATTAGGTATCATTAATTTAATTCAACTTGACCATTCACTGGTTTCGTCAGTGCACTCCTATTGCTTTCTGTTTTTGATGTGACTGTGTTTACGTGCCAATTTTACAGAACATGAATGAAACATGTGACAAACATGAAAGACGGACTGTCCTTAAATGTATGTATGTTCGATATTGGCAAGGACCTGTGGAGCAAGTCGTCACGGAAAAAAAAGCTGATGGGTAGGCGACTGGCGTTGGTTTAGCTTAAGTGTATGCAAAAACTACAAACGATTGATCACATTAAGCGACAAGAAAATTTTAAACTGCTCACGCTTTCATGGCTCAGTACCCTAGTAGATGTGAATGCACGGTCTGGTAGATGACCGATGAATAAGGTCCGGAAAGTAAGTTTACGTTGTGAATTTAAAACCGGTTCATTTATAAATCAAAAGCCATTGTAGGTGAACTGGCGCCAGCTCACAAAACTGTAAATTTACTATAATACGATAGTGTGCGAAAATCATTCAACCACCTACACTCGAGGACGGACAATGGAAAGTTCTGATAGAATCTCTCAACTCATACGAAATTCACGTATACGGTTAATATGAACTGCATTGCCTCTGTTTATATCGGAAGCATTTTTACACATCAACAGTTTAGCTAAGTCATCGTTTGTTCAGACTGAACAAAATAACATCATTGCCGTAGGCACTTTGATAATCATTTGGTGATCGATGATAAGCAATCATTCATTCAAACACTACTCCTAATTCATTCTTACATTTGAACTTTATTCGTTCACCGGGCATCAAAAATATTAGTCGATTTTCATTTGATATAGAGCAGACCCTTTAGTTTCAACAGTAAACAGTGTTATCAGATAATTTTTTGTCAAGCATTCTTGTTTATCAGATAATGGTTCGTAGACATACGGAGCCCTCATCACCGAGTAGTGGTTGAAGGCACATTTTACCTACTCAACTATCTGGGATGCAATCGTGATTCATTAGTCCATTCAGTAAATATCGTCAGGACACTTGTACGTTTGCGAGCCACAAGTTTAAAAAAACAAGGCGATCACAAACTTATCAGCCGAAGATCATCATTGGCTCACAAGATAGGTGTCTTGTGACGACAACACGATCAATCACCTCGGATTCTGAACTCCATTGGGTGGAATTAGCCACTTCCCGGTATCTTTATGCACAGTGCGGTGATGATAAGAACACAAGTGTAAGACCCTGTAGTCTGAGTTATATACCTGTTCTGACAGAGTGAGACAACAAGCAAGACTGGTTTGCGCAAAAGGGAGCTGTACGCGGACCTACTCATCCAAACAGGCCCTCACAGATTCACTTTGCATCTTCATGATTATTTATGCTATGTATGAAGGGCTGGGGGATGTGTATGCGCAGTGGTTATTTTGGATTGATCATTTCCCGTGAGGTTGTAGTTAAACCATGGTTATCGAACGCAATGATGTTATTGATATTTACTACACAGTTTATTTAAAAATCACTAGTCGATGTGCACAGTATGCTCATAGCTTGCTAAAATTGGCTGTTTGACCATTCTTGTCAATGAACATATCTATCGGTTCACTAATCTATTGGTCCTAACATTGCTGAACTTTGCGTCTGTTGGTGTCGCAAACTGCGGTTACATGTCAGATGGGTCAGTTTGCACGAATATGATTGAGTTACCGTGCCAGCCTGTTTGAAAATGGAGGACAATCCTGCTAATAGACTATCTGCCTTCTTCAGCCTTCCCTGTAGTTAACGAGTATCTGCCTCCAAGCCAGTGCTTCTATGTGATTAGCAACATAATACACCCTTACAGTCTGTAAAGTGATTCCGCAGTTCTGTCGATCATACTGTTCCTAGGTGCTGCTTCAGCCACTAGATGCCAAACGTGTGGACTTCGGGATGGCCGAATTTCACGCCGATTAAATTCTACTACGGAGTGTAGTGGAAGTCAACCCAACATTGTAAGGACCATAGGAAGGCTGAGTGCCAGTTCCTGAGCCGACCGTAATTAAATTTGGAGAATCCTTCCGAAAGCGAAAATTGTTATACACACAAAACTGTGTACAGAACTCTGAACCCTTACGTTGAAAATTGGTATGCAGTTATAGGACAGTGGTTAAAAGTAGTTTAAGTCTTCTCGTAAGTGATTATGTATGGCACAAAAAAACCATAACCCTTCAAGTCCGCGTATGGTCAGCACGGAATTGAATGGAATGAATAAAGAGGTAACCAGGATGGCCCACTAATCAGTAAGCCCTCCTGCATCATCAAACTCAGGGCAAAACAACGAGCAATCAGCTGGTTTGTGACGCACGAATTTACCTTATGGAAGTCAAGCAAACCTCGGCTCTCCTCGAAGATTCTGGTGTAGAACACTTTCAATTTATGGAGGGTTCAAAGGTACCCTTTTAGTGTTTGATTTCGAGATGAATGTTCGTATATCAAGTTTCTAGCTGAACGACTTACCAATTACACTGCGAACTATGAAGGATACTCACTGTTTATAAACTCAGTTAGTATGTATTGGTAATCTGTGCGGTAGGTCGAACCATGGGGAAAAGCTAGAACTAACTGAAACTTACTCATTTTGGCTGGCTATGAACATATAAAGTGAGTGTAGGTAGTTCATTCACTTTCAAAATAAATACACACTCCTATTTAATCATCGTTTAAGTAGTGTGTCGCATCGGGACAAACGTTTGTTCGTTCAATTTTCGAAAGATTTTTGTAACTAGTACACATGCTGACACACACAACAACATTTTCGTGCGGAGAATGAATCTGATTGATTTACCTTGGTTTGCATTCGTACTGGCTGGAAAGACGCGAACTTTCCGTGATGAAGACACGTTAGCTTCCCCGTAGTATGTTAGACCTGTTTATGAATGGAATGATGATCCATGATCATCATAACAGAATCGTGAAATTTGTTCCCGTCTTTTAATTGTCTTTCTCAGTGACGACCCCACCTGATAAAGAAAGACAAGAACAAACACAAGTACCGCGAGCAATATCTGTATCGCGAACGAACGCAATGATATCGCAAAACAGTACAAAAATCGCAGCTCAAATATCGGAACGGAACTCTCGCAACTCAGAACCCCCCCAACAAGTAGGGATAAAGACGGCCTTCAAACGAGCTTTATTTACTGCTCAGCCCGAAGGCAAAATAGCGGTTTACAGCAACTGCATTTATAGGTTTGAGGTGACCATGAACCCAGATTGCACAAATTCCACCAATCCTAACCTGGTCAGTAGAAACGTAAGAATGAGAAAGTAAATTGTCAGCATCACGGGGGGACTGACAGTTTGGTACCCAAGAGGTTGGGTTTGGAGAGTAACGACGAGGTGTAGTACTCGTTCCATCAGCAGCCGTATTTTCGACAGATGATTGCCGTTTCGAAAAACTTTGAAACGTGAAGGATTTTCCAAGAATAAAGCGCGAGTGGCCAGCCATGTTGACGTTCGTACCATCATCATCAGATACGGCAGGTCAGCCAAACTGGATTATTTCGGCCTTTCATTGATCGTGCATTATCTACTCAATGGATGCAAGCGACCAAACACTCAGAAACAGCCGAATTGGCAATGCCTTGAAATCTCGTAATTCAAGTACTGTTAAATCGCTCCTGGCGATTTGGGGTAATTCACTCAGTAACGCGTATTCCACAATTCCAATAACGCTTATTCAGACGGTCGAGTTAACGGGACTATCTTCCTAATCCAAAAAACGTCATAAAAGGCGATCGAAAGGACTAAGGTTTATACGTTACTGTTTAATAAAATTACAACAAAGGTACTGTCTCACCTTGAATGTGAATCAACCGGATACACATATCATCCAGCAAAGTCGTTCAAAATGGGGCAACTAAACACGTGTTCACAAACAGCCACTAGTTAACGGGAAATGACCTCATTAAAACAATCGGGTATAGATGAAGATGAGAACCTGTCAACAACACCGCGGAGGAAGTTTTAACAGATAGACGATGGTAGTTGTAAGAATGAGAAAGTAAACATGTGATGTGCAATTATGGTACAAAGTTCATTATGATCGTTTACTGCACACAACAAAGAAATAAAGCTTTCTACAGCCAAACCAAACACACCTCTACAGATTCATCTTTCCGCCTCATACCAAACAAAAGACGATAAACATACCAGACGAACAATCCAAGTACTGTTAAATCGCTCATGACGATTTAGGATAATTCACCCAGAAACGCGTACTCGACAATTCCGACTGCAAAGTCCACGGGGATGCGTCAGCTGCGATCAGTTTTAACAGATAAGCAATGATGGCTATAAAAGAGAAGAAAACAAACATTTTGTGAGAAGTAATGGCACATAATTCATTACTGCGTACAGTGAGGATAAATCAAGGTAAATTTAGAATCGACTTGTTACAAAACAAAACAAACATACCTCAACAATTCAACGTTCCGTATCCCACCAAACAAAAGGCAATAAATATACCAAACGAACTTCAGCTTGTTGCTTCGGAGCATCCATTGTACAACATACTTTCGGGTGTTACGCTGTTGAACGAGTCGACGGACGCAAATTTAGAGGTGGTTGTTCACACTTGATGGAATACAACTAGTAGAACAGTGGACCACTGATGCGTTCGGCCTTTTCAGGGCATGAAAAGAGTCCGTCCTGCCAAACTATTTCGACAGCATTCTAACGGATTAACAAGTAACCAACCGTTTACTTACACAAATTGCACTACACCACACTTTCACCACTAGCCACTTAAATAAACATCAGTTTGATACATGGCTCATTTATCAGATTACCTGCACGTCGTTGTCTTACTCAAAAACAGGTAACACGATCTGGCTACAGCATGCTCGTTTGCCCAGTTCAAATTACGTGCGGTTACCATTCGTTAAAAAGAACTGAGTAAATCGTAATTTAAAAAATTAACGTAAGCAAGGTCAAGACAGATGGCATCCAATTCCAGTGAACCTGTTACGGTGACCAAAGTCAAAGGAAGCCTGCCGCATAACACTCATCAAAAGTGGTTTGCCTCGCATCACTTGTGCTTCCACTCATACAAATGCAGTATAAGCTGGAAAAAATAAGACCAGAAGGTGTGTGAGCGGAGGCATTTGGAGTCCAACCATCTAATCCTAGCTAGCTAGATGGCAGGTTAGCGTGAAAGTAAATTTTTTATCTCTGGACGTAAAAAGCAGAAAGACTCCGATGGCAATATCTAAGCTGGAGAAAAAGATGTTGAAAGTGTAAAACAGGAAGCAGTCCAGCTTAGGAGTACAAAGTACCGCACTTCAAGTATGACGAAAGATTGAATTTGGACCGTAAATCAAGCAAGACATACATTATACAATGTGCCAACGGAGTGGAAGAAACGAATAGGTCAACCACCGACAGAATCTAGATTTCTGAAGAAGACAGCGGATGCTTTAGAAAGCGATGTGGGTCGTTTGTTGATACAACAGAAAATAGGGATACAACTGACAAAACGTACTTGGCCGTAAAGAACTCGTCATCCTTTCGTTAACGATGTACTATGAATCAGCTAATGATTTAACAATCGGAGACTCCCCGCTCACTTGTGGGCGCATATATCGCAAAGCCATACAGTTAAGTCACCACCACACATCATCTCTTTCCGTGCAGCGCCCTCCGAATCTTGGCCGCGTAAAAATTGTTCATTAAAACTTTTGACGTCAGTCTGGATCGTATACCTCCAATCCGTCCACTTCAAGGTTAGGTCTTTCGAAGATCTAAAGTCAGTATAAAAATGTTAAAAACTTATCAAAGTCACAGACGCACACGGAACGAAAAAATCCCCCGAGAGCTCAAAGCTTCTAAATGCATTTAGTGATATAAGAGTATTCAGTTAAACTCATATAATGAGGTACATTTCTACTTGCAACCGTATAGTGCTGGAGCAGTTAGCTTTTGTACACACTATTCTAGCAGGAGACATGGTGCGTGTTGAATCCGGCCCAGTTTGATTTGTACACACGTGTATCGTCATATCTTTTTCAGTCGTAATCAGACTACCAAAATCCTTATGGTTTAAATGTCTCTGTCTTGTCCATAACCGAACAGCTTTCGCAGCTTGAGTATAACATTACCAAGATAAAGTAGCCTAATCACAACAGTCCATTTTGAACGTACTGTCTACGTCACTCTCGAAAATAAACAGCAAACTGTCTTCATCATGACACCAATCTATGCCTAATACAGAAGAAAACGATCCAGTGACACAAACAAGATTTGCCTCAACGACAAGGTCATAAAACTGGGAAATGCCATGCGACGCCCGACGTGTTGGCATCACGGATGTATGGCATCATGTCTCAGTGCATAATCGTTGCAATGACCCTGATATCCCGACATGACGTGCCTCAGTGTCTATGGGAAAATCGTTAGTTTTCAGTCAGTGTTTCACTAAACTGTAAGTCTGTTTTTGTATGTATGTGGCTCTTGATTATCTATCGTCTAGTGGATAGTTGCCCTGATAGTACGTTACGCTGGGGAGATATCGTATTCTTGTCCTATCCATTGCCACTCATTGATGCATACCAGTTACCGGCTCTATGTTGTCTTAGAAAGGCTGGAGCATTTACTGAGACGTTTGTCAACGGCCCGTTGTTATTGATCGTGGCTTTTCGAGGCCAAAACAATGGTACGATGGGAGTGAACAATTTGACCTGAAACGTGCGTATACGTCCCTGCCATCAAGCACTGCTGTGGTTTTTTGGTCTGTGTTTTACTCAAGCTTTGCAGTTGGATGTAGTTGATGTAGCTTTGACATCGGATTTTGTGTCGGGATTGACATCTTCGAGATGCTTGCAACATGTGGGAGCAGTTTTGTTTTGCACCGATTTCTTTTACTGCCCTGAATGATAGAGTTGAGCCTGGTTGAATTCAAACCATGCTCACTTCGCTCTCGCCTGGTAAGGTAATTTCGTGGGCACTCTGTGCGTGGTGCAAACAATAGACTGTGTTGTGTCTTTAAGACCACCAGGCTACTCGGACTGAGCGGTTTCTTGTCCTGAGGTCGCTGTTGTCTGTCTTTGATAGTTCAGCATCCGAATGAATGACTATTGTGCTTCGTGGGCTAATGATAGCATCAAACCAACTAGACCGATCGATGCGAACATTCCCGTGCACTTTTAAGTAGCTACTGCAGTTGACGATGAAACTAACCCGAATTTACGGGCTGTCAGCCATTTGAAACACG
>LUCH01000828.1:126994-160781 GCA_013368495.1 Paragonimus heterotremus | reverse complement strand
GGAAGTGCACACGACGTGTGAGCGGAAACCGGGGTGGGGGGTGTTGTGGACTGGAATTGTGATTCAAAATAGCAAGCGGACGTGTGGCGTGGTAACTAGCGTGTTGGACAATAAAGATTGTGCTTTATTGGACGTCTTTTCGCTACACTATGAAGAGGAGATAGTTATCAATGGCGGAGAAAAAAAGTGAAATTAAATCGACTGATCTGTGGTTCTGTGTCGTTTATGTCGCGGAACGGGGTTGACTTGTGGGACCAAACAGCCTGACTCACTTAATAGTAAGAAACTTATCCAACTTAGAAGCGGAGTGAATAAAGCTGTGCTACCTGATTGTGATCAGTGGTGCACTCAGTTGTTGTACTTGAAACAGTATCAGACTTTTGATCGGTATGAAAGGTTTTTCAACCGTATTGGATGACATACCTCCACTTGCACTGAATCGTTGGGCGTTCGGAGTACACTACGTTTCAGGACACCCTCTTCAACCCCTTTCTTCTTTGATCGAAGTACAACCCTGCTGCAACTAAAAAAATGGTTCTGCTCTGTTCTTGTACGGTTTTACTTCACCATCTGAGCATTGCTGTGCGTTCAGTAGTTCAGTGCACAACCCTGTGAGCGTAAATAATTTTCATCTTTCTGATCTCTCTTTTCTATCTGATACGGTTTTAACTGGAAGAGTCAAAGTCATAGTCAGCATATCCCTCTGAATCTGTGCCTTGCACAAGTTTGGCTATCATGTGGAATTGGAAGAATATAGTGAGAGGCTGTCCAGTAGTAAGCTCTGAGCATAAAAGATGAACAATTACTGAGAATAAAGGGCAATTAGGAGTTAGAAAATGGGAATAGATATTGTTATTTTATGTAACCTGTGACAAGTGGAAAGGTTTACCTTCTAACTGAAAACCGATCAGGACTACAGAATACAACCCACACGACTTTAAAAAGAAGATAGTAAACCAATGTGACGTATGTTTCTCAAGAGAAATCCACACGGCTCATCTAACAGCAGGAATCGCTGGTTGTTGTTTTTGTTGATAAAAACTTCCAATCAATAAACTTACCTGCACTCAACGCATTTTCTGTCTTCGTTAAGGCTAGCGAATATGCGCTTCATTTGTGACAGTGCGGTTATGACATCACAACTTGTGACGTCAGTGGTTTGTTTTTTGTACGGCACGTTTAAATTTAAAGCCGAGCAAATTTTTGTCGTTCGTTCGGAGCGCGCTTCTCCGATCAGTTTAGCTTGGCATTGTGAATTCCCTTGACTTCAGCTGTATAGCTTAACACAAATAGCTTATTGGAATCACATTCTAGCTTCACAACTTTTGCCAGCCTCAATTCCTTTTATATGATTCCGACTGTCCTTGAAACAGCTGGTTAAGAATTCGTTACTCAGTTATTCGACGGACCTGTTCAAACCGACAAAGCTGACTGATCACCAACATGGATCCTTGTCTGTTTGGTTGTGTACCTCAGTGTTTAAGACTACGCTCGACCGCCGACTGCTCGGAATACTCCTTAGATGTTACATATGAAAACAGCTAAAACACCATCTGCTTATATATTACTATGTAAAAATAAAGTCATAGCATAACAGAATCGTCGGCACCACAGCGGTACAGATGAGCAGTTTTGTCGTCATCTTCATTCCATGGTTCTTCCAGATATGTCTTACAAATGACCAGAAAACAGCGTTACTGTTAGCCACGAAGGCCCACAACGCATAGTTCGTTGGAATGCCCCTTAACAGATTGGTACCCAATTAATAAAAATCTGAGTAACTATCCTTAATGTCTCCACTGCTGCTAATTTAAAGTTCGGGTACAGGACTTTCACCAGGTTGGAAAATGGAAAAAGTCTTACCTTTGGTAATATCTAGTTCAACTTTACTTTCTGTGATCGCAAGTGCCTTGACAATCGGCTGCAGTTTTTGTGCACTGTGCACAGGTAGTACGATATTATGGACAAACAACAGCATACAAATGATAACGTCAAGTAACAGACAGCGCACGGAAATTTCGAACATTTAGCAGACTAGCCTCTATGTGGTACTCAACCTCGCTAATATCGTTCAAGTTTTGAACAGCGACTGTTATTGAGGTGATCAGGTTTGAGTCGAGTAAATTTGAGTTTACTGAAAAACTCCACTTCAAACTAGTGACAGTAATAAAATTATCAATGACTGACCCATACGAAAACACTCCTGCATTCGCACTCATGCAGTTTTTCAAACACCACCTACAATGCAATACGGAGAACGTAAACAAACTTTATAGTAGCATCTACAGCTAGCAAGCACTTCTACTCATGGAGTTCAAAAAGGAATTTTTGGGTCAGTCAGTCGTCTAACAACACTTTAAGCTCGTGATAGGTACTACCTTTCTGAAATGTTAATAGCCACAATCTATGGCATTCAGTTTACTGACCAGACTTTCCGTCAGGAACGGCTTTTTCGGAGCTCAGTCGACTGATATCTTGACTACCGTCTCTGCCTTAATCGAAATCATAATCTTTAGACGGTGTACAAGAAAAGCATCATGGAACCCCAAATAGTCTTTTCTTTCCCGATATGAAATGAATTCACTGGTGCTGAGCACATTCGAAAACTGTGCCTTCATATTTCAAAAGTTTGCCTTCTAATCTGTCATCGCATACAACCTTTCGAATCCGTGTCTAGTCCGGAACGAGAACCAGTGACTCTTTGATAGCAGATTCAATCAATGGTACTCGACGGGTTCAACAGACTGGTAAAGTGCTTTCACCAGATCTTCATAATGTCTTTCGGTTGGTTGCACGTTAAACCGAAGTCCCCATTCATATTGCTTCAGTTAAGCAAAGGGAGAGATAAACCTTTGGGACAGATCATACATCTTGTATTCTTGGCGGAGACCTTATTAATTCATTAGCTCAACCCACTCGATTTGCCACTCTTAATTTATTAAGTAGTGCTGAGTAATGGGTCGATGATGAAATCTGGTTTTAGTTACGTAGATCCTCTGTTACATGAACGGACGCCTAACTTTTCTCATTTATTATACTAGAGATTAGGTGCCTGAATCAATGCGGACGTCTGTAGCATTGAATATCGATTACTTAACTGTTTTCTATGTTATCTTTTGCTTAAGATGTCACGTACCAACAGGGGTAATGAGTTTGGGAGCGAATTTGAGCCGAAATGCTGTTATACACAGGAAAATGGTCCGTGTCACTGAGTTCTGTGATCGTCTGACATCCAGCGCTGGTCGCTTACGAGCTGATCTGCAACAAACAGTGTTGCGAATATCAGTGAACAACTTGGTCACTTGCTGCATTTACTGTGACCTACGGGGTGTCGTACATTCGTCTTATAACTTGTGAGCTAGTCGACCATCTTATTCTGTACACGCATTTACTAGTTCTCTTATGTCACTTAATAGTTGCTGTTTGTTCCCGAAAAAATTGAGATTGTTTGGTGCTGTTCAGATTCCTGTTCTGCTTTTTCCCAAGTTGACAGCACCGTGAGCGACAGTGAGACAATGCGCATAATCTTTCCTACTCACATAATTAACAATCAGTCTCGGACATACACTACTTGAACATTATTGCATTTGACCACTGCATATTATCGAAGTAAACAAAAAGTGGCCTGTCGAGCAGAAGGTTGATTCAATATTCGGGCGTGAATCTGGGTGAAATGTCTTCGACTTATTACTTAGACAAATTTAATGAACCGGACCTATTTATATACCGAAATGTTAACTAGTCCTTACTATTCATGAAGCTCGTATTGAGACTGCACAGTCCCATCCTCATTGCGCGGTAGATGACATGCTCAGGCAAAGCGTCAAAGTTAGCTGACAAAACGGTAACCATTTCCTGTTTCACACTGTCATATTTGAATTTCGACCGAGATATCCATGTAATTACTATTATGAGGACAGCCAAATCACCATCGTGAAATCTGCGTGTACATATCATCAATCGTTTTGCTCACCGTTCGACGGGAGTCTTCTGCCGCACGACGTGATTAAGCGTCCTCGCAATTTAGTCCGATTCGTTCTATTTGGATAGTTGTGTTTATTGTGGATTTTCTCTTACCATTTCTTGGTTATGGTGCGAGTTAGCGCTCGTTTGACACTTGGTGTTGTCTATCACTGTCCGAATGTACGCCATCGTCTTCGTTCCTAAAAACGTCTGAAACAAATAAGTCTCCCATTTGTCCACTCAACGAAGTATGTCTAAAATACTACTACGTTTTGAATCAGAACAATGTTGTCTGCTTTCAGCCTAGAATTTGGTTAGATAAGTTGTCAACAATCTCAATAAATCCAAGACTGACACCGTCCTTTGTTGCCGCCGGAGCATGTGCTTTACTCCGTTAACATTTATTAATACTCGTAAAGAACACATTACTATTTTCATTTATTAGTGACAAATATTTTGTACTTACTCTAATTGGCTTCCTCTAAACTGATCCAGAAAAATCATTCACGCACATCGCATATCAAATTCTCTCCTATTTGGACGCACAATCTCTGGCATCTGTTGAGTTGGTCAGCTCCCGTTGGCAAGAAATTGTGAAACAATTCGGACTGTGGAAACAGTTGATTAGCAGGCGTGTTTCAAAGGATCCCTTGTGGCAGTCGCTGATCAATCGCTTGGATTTACTCAAATACTTCGACTCAGTTTCTTCAGGGATCCCGAAAAAATCTTCAAAGGATCAAAAGCTTAGCAATCAAGACAATGCAAATGACCTATCCTTTATTCGCCGTACAGAAAACGGTGTACAGAAATGTGGGACAGACAACCTTCCAGATGACTACAGTTATCAACAATCAGATTTCTACCGGGCTTTGTACTACTGTCTATGCGGTTTTGCAGAAGTAAGTTGAACATAACTATAAGTGGACCGATATGTTGAACATTGTGCACAAAAAACCCAAAAAGGTAGCATATAACAGGAATGTAGGAAGGAAGAATTTGAATCGTGGAGACGTCTTCCTGACAAACAGTCCGGTTACCATAAGCCGTCTCTAGTGAACTGAAACAAATGAGTAAATTTACCGCCGACGGGAAATATGGAATGAATCCTTTTGACAACAGTTTGTAGAGACTAACCGACAGATTCAAGTCATAGAATAACATAAAACCAAGTTATCGTGACTACACCTTGCTATTGCGATACTGAGGATTTCAATTTGGTCAGGGCTGTTGAGCATCATGGTCGTAATCATTTTAATCCTCTTCTAAATTCTAACATCATCGTTGAAAGTTTACCTTTGCTTACCGCCACAAATTGCGTTATCCCCTGAATAATTATTTTCTCACCTAAACATTTACGCAAACTGACAAACGAACTTACGCGCTTGTGTAGTCTAAATTGCTCAAGGATGTCGATGTGTCTCATCCTAATCAGAATGTCGTGACATGGCACAATTATTTTGGGTAACCCCAATCAAAGATTCTTTCATTGTATGAATACAATGGCCACAGCTTAGTGTAACTCAGTCCCCTAGTTTCGTACCTTAGCTGATTGGACTCTTTCTGCATTTACACATGGTATTTTTGTCGCTGGTTTGAATCTAGTCGAAGACAATGACTCTCGTTAGTTAAGTATCCTCTAAATCAGTAGACCTGCCACAATATTTATTAGCAAGATATATTTGTTTATTTCCAGCAGATTGCTTTGACACTCCAAGTGCATTAGTGGATGTAAAACTCCAGATAAAACCAAAAGTTGACCTAATGTTTTGACGACCGTTTTGTTGTAATGATTGATGATCTGTCCACCTTTTGTCACTAATTAATTCAGATTGTCCGAAATCTCCACAATGCAAATTTATCTAACACCAGTTCATCCTTGATATACTAATTGGGAATGTTGTACAATTATCCCGACGCAAGTTCCAGTTCACTATGACATGTAGTCTATCGGAAAAGTTCAACAAAACGTACACCTTTCACTCTGCGTCGCAATTTTACTATGCTATTAAGCTTGTCCTTCACACGTAACTTGAGATGAGTTAGACTGAAACTATTCCACCCCGGCTTTAACGTATACCTTGACATCACCTTGGAGATGATTGGTCAGGTGTAAGTCGAGACCATAGGTTGGTCAGTCTAACACATACACCTGCGACTTAGGAGCCGGTCATTGATTTTTCCTGCCATAGTGCATCCAATGTTTTGAAAGCTAGGCCAGTACTATTGCTAAGTAAACGGGTGATTCTGATTGAATTTCTTATCGCGACGAATGATAGCATTTTGTCACAGGGCTACATTTATGACGTCCACTTAATTAATACAATGCTGGATGCGCTTATGCCTGAAGTAAAGTGTATTTTTCATTTTTCCGTAATTCTCCTTATGTTTTCAACCCAGAACAAATATTTATAATATTAAACGTCTGGCGAATGACTCTGCGATATTTCGTTTGGAATTAATTTGAAAGTGGTCCTCGTTTAACTATGTTGGAATGTGGAAGATTTCTCTAGAAACGGCTGGCCTTGAAAATCGTACTGTAGAATCTTTTGGTGACCTGCACTATAGCCGGGCTTATTGACTTAAAAATTCTAGTACCACTGTAATTTTAGAATTTTTGTAAATTTTTCTCTTAATGGTATGTCGAAATTAAAATCACTACAGTCCTCTTAAACAGCCCTCACTAACGGCAAACACGTCTAAAAAAGCCTACTTTTGACATCTTTCATCATGTTTAACATTGATACAGTTAGGACTAACCTTGTGTGAATATCAGCTCTGTGCGAAGACAACTAACTCCACTGAATTTGAAGATAATATTGGTTGTTCACCGTTGTGGAGACAGCTGTCCGAAAGTCAAAGCACTGTATTGCTATAGTGAATCTAACGAAGTGACGTTGACGAGATCATATGAAAACAGTAAAAGAACAGAATAGTATTATTCACCAGCTGTATTCGCCGGAAACTAAGTTGACTCCCTCTTTATCAGATGATTACTAATCCACTAATGCGACGATAGTATTCCCACTCTTGTAGGACCTTAAGTTGACTGTTCATAAAAGGAAGAAACAGCATATATATGTGTTCCACATACAGATTTGACGCAATTCCTTAAAATGTGGCATGAAACCCCTAGCCTAAATTAAATGAATGATTTGACAACATGGGATGCCTTTTACTCCATGGTATCAGTATTAAGAAAATCGTAGGAACTTATATGCGGCAGTGTCACACGTATCTTGTGTACTCATATAGTAGATCGACAGGCCTATTCCTAAGAGCCCTCGACAAAGAAGATCTAGCTGCTTTATTTAGTACAGTGTGAATGTTGCTTACTTTGTAAGTCTTTGCACGGTTCTGTCAATTCAGGAGAAAACTGTTATGTTGGTTTAAAGAAAGTGCAGTTCCCTGAAAACAAGAAAATTTGGTGTGTTCAGTTATCTCATTGGAGTAGTGTTTGTCCATTATATTTCCGATAGTAACGTCTGTGTTACACCGGTCTCATCGAGAACAATGTTTTTACCTATGCTGAACATATTAATGTCAGATTGGATGATAAAGTTGACCATCAGAATAGAGACTTCTGAATTTACTAAAAAGCCTTTACTCCTTAATTTTGGTATATTGTAATCAGTCACAGTGCCAGACCGTTGATGTCTACCAGAGCACGTGAGTCGAATAAACATGACAGCCTTTTGCGAGTTGTAACATACCGGGAAGTGTTGCTTTCAGCTGCTGATCGAGGCAAAGCCGAGAAGGTTTTTTCTAACGAAATTTACAGTTTTCTGGAATTTTTAACGTGCCACTAGGAGATGAACTTGCATCCTGTAAACGGTCCAACGATTTTCTACATTAACGCATTAAAATGAGCAAATATCAATATTGTGTTTTCGGTTGTGTTGACAAGAAGAGCTGCACTTTATGGTGTACCGTAACAAAGTTAGTTGTAGTCAGGTGGCTCTATTATTTTGTGGCGGGATACGTTTAGTTTTTTTGACAAGTGCCTGTCGAACCCGGTAGATAAACAATAGATTGCGAAACTTATCTGGCGAAAAGTAGGAAATTGCGAGAGAGATATATTTTGCAAACCTCTTCGTGATTCATTTGTTTATAAGTTTCATGGGGAAAGGTGCATCGTGAGTTCCCACGTGTACAGAAAAATACGAGTATGCGGTGACCTGAGGTATGGGGCCGCCGACAGTCTAGGTTTGAACTCTCCAGATAAAAGTACCAAACTTTGTCAGGAAGGTACGATCATAGATGAAGTGTTCAGTACGTTGCGCAAAAAGGAAGATATCTGTGAGACAGATTTTGTCCGCTTCAAATGCCCTGTCTCATTTCTCCGGTTTATTCAAATGCTGTTATAGTATGACGACCCAATCCAGTTGCACGCAGGTTCCGGTACTACCTTCTGTCTACCGCTGGGTTATTCTTGAGGTCTTCACTCTTAAAGCTTTGCACGGTCCGCAATCTCTAATGTCCTTCCGACATACAGTCAAGTAACCTCCTCACACCATACATCAGTATGATTAAGACCAAGGAAATACAGTATGATATACGAGGAGTCGACATTTTTAATACATCGCTCAAATATCCAAGTCCATGTCTGTCCAAAGATTGCGTGTGAGCTTTTTGTTTCGAAATCAAAGCCCAACTTCTAACGTCTCCATTACTCATCCGAGCATGTGCTGCTCGCAATCGACCGCAAATATTGACGATGATCACCGTATATGTGAAATATTTTAGTGATAAACATGATACGGTTAGTTCTGTGAGAAAATAACGGTAATTCTTAAATTAATTTTAGTTATGTACATCTGGCAAAATATAATTAATGCGCACTACTCAATAATCACATTTAAACAGTCTTTAGGCTTATCAGTGAACCAGCTAGTATACCTCATGAATTATTGACTACGACTGAAATTCGCTGCCTTTGCACTAATTCCGGTCTATTTAGCATATGTTTTATTACTTTGTATTATTTCACTGTGTAATAATGCAACTTTTGTACTTCCAAAGTACTGATATCCAAACTGATCTTCTCATTCCCAGATATCGTTCGATTTTAGCGCATTCACCGCAACTGGAACGAACGCAGATGTTCGGTCAGACGGCTGAATTGTCTTACCGAAGGCAGGCGTGGCGTTTACTGTGTACAGTACGATATGAACCGTGTTATCTGCGGCACACGGGATGGAACGATACAGCTATACAGTCGTGACTTGCTAAGGCGTGAACGCGTTCTCAGAGGTCACCTTGGCTCGGTACTCTGTCTCCAGTACGACGATAATAAGTTGCTGATTTTTTCCGGAAGTACGGACGGCACCGTGCGCGTATGGGACATGGAAACCGGGCGAAACTTATACACAATTCGTCAACACAACTCTGGAGTTCATGCCCTGCGGTTTCAAAAGGAAACACTAATTACCGGCTCGAAAGTGAGTTTTTTTCCTTGGTCTCATCACAGACTTCATAAATCACGCTTAAATCATAACATGTCGGCTTATTTATCAAAACGATGTACGTTTTCTTGTCTGACAGGGTACTTTGAAAAAACACCTCATATCTGTCCAAAGTCTCATTTCAATGCCTTCTCTTCAAAACACTCCTTTTTGTCTCTTATGTTGTTTTATGGCTTTCAGTAATTTCCGATTCACATTTCTTTATGTTGCTGAGTCGGGTAAACCATGAGACCCTAGTTGACAGCAGAACTGTCCCCGTGTATCAGTTACAGCGAAATTTCTGTTAATAACCTGGATGAGAGTAAAAGGTTGGCGGCACACTGACCGAAGCTAAGAAACGCTTACTCATCTAACACCAATTGTAGTTTCTCCAGCACAACTCGCATGTTTTGTGAACGGAGGATACATATGAATTAGTAGTCGTATAGATGAACCTATTTGATTGGTTGCAATAGGTTGTCACATTTGGACTACTTTCTACCAGACGATCTGAATCAGTGTGCACCTGCCAACTTGCACGATGGTGTCTACATACGTTTTTCAAGGGAATACTTAAGATGTTTTCTAGCCAGCTAAATATGTGGAGGGAAGCAAACTTCTAGCTGGTTCTATACTCGTGAAGATAATTCCCTTTTTCGTCGGGTACTGTTTAGAAGTCGCATTCTTACATCGTATAGGCCCTCTGACGACTCAAAACCAATGAATTTAACTCTCTCTGGTTGCATACTATATCAACCTCCCTTTTTATGGGGATTAATCTGTGTGAAAAGTAGTACAAGTTTAGTATTTACTGTTTCCTTAAAAGCCGTTGGCAATGTTTCAGGAGCTATACGTGACCGGTTAAAGCCTGATAGCACAGGTTAGCAACCAGTATTGTATACTTAAAAAACACTATTGCCTTCTGAACGACAGAAACTACTGCACTTTTTCTATACTATTTCTGTCAATCTTACGTAAACAGGGTCCACTTGATGCTTGTTTGTAAAAACTCAATTCATCTAACTAACAGCAGTGAAAAATGGTGACCACGACAAAAACAAGTAGAGACATAGGTGTTCCTATCGGTTGGATAGAGTTGAGCACTGTCTTGACAAAGATCGTTTAAACAAAGCAGTCAGAACACAAAAACTGGTGGATGCAAACATTTCGTACTGACTCATCAGTACCAACTTTACAATAGCATGAAACGGTTTTTTCTCTATCGAACAGATCATTTATCATTTAACCATTTCACAAAACTTGTTATACCATAAGGACTGTAATTGTTGCAACAGTAGAAGATAAATGTGCTGATTCACAAACACTGGTTATAAGGAAAGAAAACTAACGAAATCTTTGAAAAGGGTTTATCTCAATTTTCGGCAAATGCAGCTTTGTACTAAAGGACAGTTGAACATGTGAAAAGAGAATTTTGTGTAAACTGAAACAAAACAATTTCGTTTAGTTCAGATCAGGCTGTGTCTGCTATTTTTCACCTACCAGAAAGTATTACGATGTTTTCCGGTTACTGCTCATAAAGGCAATAACTGAATTAATGTTCCTGGGAGAATTGCTACTATTGTGCACTTGAATGTGAATGTTTGAAATGAGTTTTCGATTTGTACTAGTCGAATATACTGCCAGTCCTGAACATTATATTTAGAGGATGTCACGAATATCATGTTTCGAAATGGCAGTTTACAGGTCAAACTATTGACGTTAAAAACAAGACTGTTAACAGGTTAGGTGAAACTTTTTCTCGCTTAATGATCAAACAAACTTGCAAATACTGACAGAAAACGCAAACAAACACTAGATTTGATTTTACAGGAGTTTCTGAATTCGAAGTGTACGATTTTTATACCATTCGTAAATATCGTAAATCATACCAGAGATGCGTGAACTATTTCTAGATAAAAGCCTTTCGTAATCGTAATAATAAGTGTTTCGACGAGCAATCTTACTTCTGGCTGGTGGGTTTTATCGCATAATTAGTTGCTTTGTGAAGTCAAAATCACCAAACTACTGAAATACTGTAGGCTGTCGTTTGCAAAAAATGGGTTGTTGTTCAAATACTAACGACAATATTTTGTAATAACTGTTGTTCCAACATCACCATTCACAGTACGTGAATCAATGCGTTTGCAGATAGGACAAACTCCATCTCGTAAGACCCTCGTTCCTTACTTCCAGCTGTTTTTGTTGAAACTGAGATACACGACAATGATATCTATGTAAAATGAACGAGAGATGATATAGATCTTATTTGATGTTCTTATCAGCATACTGTCGATACTTTCTGTAAAACGAATTGTGCGACAGCCTTCTCACTAGGAACTCACATGTAGAGGTATATATGTAGCAGTATGTTAGAATGAATTGAAATTTCATTGCAACATACCTGCAAATTTTTTCGGTGTGTAACTGGGACGATTTACAACTGTGTAGTAAAGGCATCCATAAAGCGGACTTTCACCAATTTGACATAATATCAAATAGAGTCCCATTGCTTAAAAAAATTCTGGTGACATGTTTCTCACTTCTGTACACACGTGAAGAATGAAAGCAAATACTTGTGGTGTTTTCTCGCAAATAAATAGTTTTTCCTATGGTATTATGTTACCAGCAGTGGTAGCAACAGTAACATCTATCATCCTACACAGCATTCATCAGGTAAATGCAAATATCATGACTGCGCTACACTATAAGCTGCACTGCATTGTCAAACCACGATGACTTTTGATGTCAGGCTTCCCCGATCGACGTGCTCATTGATGTTTGATTAACAATCATCCTTGGCCAACTTGTTTACTTGGTTCAGTAAGCAGTGTCCATACCAAACTACGATTGGTATACTCGGTATGGACCAGGTCAAATAAAGTGTATTGATTTCGCTATCGTTTCTGACAAGTGTTACACAACAGTGTTTTACTCTGTGTGTTCAGGTTAATCAGATTTGCAATTTCGTTTTTTGTATTTATTTAGGATCACACAGTATGTGTATGGCAATTTGTGTCTCCGACAGAAATCAACTTACGCGGATGCCTTCGCGGTCACAATGGTTGTGTGAACGAAGTGGCCTTCGATGATCGATACATTCTGTCGGCAGGTGGAGATCGTGTTGTGTTGGTATGTGCAATGCATCACACACAAGCAGAACTGTTTTCTTGACTTTTAAAACCAATCTTTCTGTTGTTACGACATGTGGATTAAAAAACATAACAGAAGATGCAACCCATGAAAGCGAAACGCGAGCAGGTGATGAGAACGCTTCAGCCTTATCACAGGAGCAGTCAGCTGTTTCAGGTCAAGATCATTGAGTTCAGCACTACATTTGGTCACTACTTTCACATACTTGGGACCATAGCTGGCTGGATTTCATTTCATCCCTTCTGATATTAATTGAACACTGTCGACCATGTACAATTCAGTCCAACACATTGAGTTGGTATTAAGATCCAGCCAAGTTATACAAATTACTTCTTCAGTTTCACTTACTTCTGCAATTCATCTACCTTTTGCGAGTAACAGTGAGACTGGCCATGTGTGATGTAGAATAGTGAAGGTCATATATAGCTAACTTCCACCAGCCCTTCAAATGATTTAAGTCAAACGGTATTAACGTGTTGTTTTCTCAACACTAACGATTCTCAGCCGTACACAGTTGAATAACTTCTGCAGTTTTCACACCTTGTTAATCTTACTCAACCGATTTGCACTAAACGGAACTAATATAAGCGAGTTCGATCTATTTCAAATCTAATGAGAAAAACTTATTTTTGACTGAATATGAAAACGAATTTCCACTGTCGCGAATGTGGATCGAGGGTGCTAAATGCCACTTAAATTGCCTAACGTATTTCAAACTGTCATTCAAAAGTTGAATAGTCTTTCTGATTTTTGCGAAAATTGATGTAGTTGGTAAGTCGAGCTGATGGTTTGGGCGTTCGGTTGTCTGCTGAGTTTAATATAGACACTTGGTTATCAGACGAGTGGATATCATTATTCCGAAGGGGTTTGGACGCATAAAGCTAAATGTGGTGGTTGGTTACTTATATACTCAAATCCTTGAGCATAGATGATATCGCATCATTCATTGAAGAAACCTCCGTAGTCTAAATAAAAGGCTTGATGAACAAACGAATATCTAGAACGCATGATCTGCTATCAGCTTCAGTCAGTGTCATCCCTATCAGCCAGGCTCAGCACCAATACATCGTCGGTCACTATTGATAATTAACTACTCTACATTCATAAAAATGCCCCTGGCTAGAGATGTAAGAAAGGAAAGTATTTAGATATTAATCGTAAAAATCTCTGTTTACACCTAATCAATCAACCTTATGATGATGAATAAATAGCTGGATTGAAAGTGAAACAGTGTGTGCAGAACAGTTTCAGCTTACTCTTTTGACCTTACGAGTGTTCACTAAGGTAGAAATCACGGACTATGTAATTTTGCAAAAATGTTCACTAGAATAATAGAAAGGACAACGTAATGAAAGCCGTTTTGCATAATCATGCATCAGTTAACCGTAAGTATATTAATTTGGCGAAAAGACTCATGGTGGTTAACTGGTCATTGAGGTGGTTACAAAACTTGGCTTGAGCAGGAAATAACTACCCTATTTACGGGTCAACTGCGTTGTTCTTGGTAAACGGTTTTATGTTCTTAGGAGACTCCCATTGGGTCCAATTTCCTATGCAATGTGGGGCGTCACTAATCACGTCGTTCACTTGGGACTGTGTGCTTTTGTCGGTGTCAGGTTGACGTAATTTCACTATACCGTACTCCATCGACGGGCAAGTGATTCAGAAGTGCAACCAAGCGTTTTAGAATAGGCTTGAATCAGCAGGCTGACGGAAGATTACAGCGGTTCGCATATCTCAGAGTAACACAGTACAGAGAACACGTTAGCTATCATGATATTTACTGAGCAAGCAGATGCTTAACCATTTTCGTTGCTGGTTGAGTAAGACAGAAATGAGAGGTTTCTGCTAAATTATTATGGGAAGATAGTTATCCTGATCTTTCCGTACTTCGAAGGATTGTCACAGCAACGTGATCACAACGACCTGGTTACTATTGTGAAGAGGACTATAATCATCCGCTTCCTTCTCAAACATTATACTGCAGTAGGGAGAGACAAACGTAGAGTTTAACAGGTCCCCAAACTCACACTCCCCGCTAAGGAATAAAGTTACTGTTTTTATTAAAGCGCCTCCCTTGATTTTGAACCCGAAAGACGAATTCCTGTCCTCAAAAAATACACGGTTGTATTCTGGTTTCTCTGCTGTTGTACAGCAGGCTATACTTATTAGACAGTTAGGTAGTTAGCTGGAATCCAGTTGCGAAGCATAAACATTTCGTTTGGGTTTCAAAAAGCCATAAGCACCTCATATTGCCAGGCGGTTTGTGTTCTATCCGGTGAGATACAAAACCGGAACTAGGCGTGCGTAATGATAGACAAAAGCACATCACTCAGGCTGACTCGAAAAAAAGAGGGGTCAGATCAATCAAGGTTGCAATCATAGCACGTCTGACTGATGCGGACCCTTGTAACGAGAGGTATCAAGCTAACCTGGTTAGAAAGCAGTTGCTGGGCACCGTCAGCTCGATGGTCATCTGTCCGGATATTTCAGTAGTTTGTTTGTGTAAAACTTTTGTTCAAGCCCTGCAGTTGCAGTAGCTAAATACCAAGCCCGCTTTCCTCATCCACACTCGTGATTTAGATCTAAATTTTGTGACGTAACTGTGTGATAATCATCAAATCGATGACCACCAGTATTAGGGATTCGCAGTTAGGGTGGTTCATTCATTTTCAAGTCAAACTTGTGTTAACAGTGATAGTTTAAGCTGGGATGCTTCATCTTGTTCTCATCTAATTCACAACTTGGAATAATGTCCATAAATATGCGAGACAAGCACTTCGACTTTGCTTTGAGTAGACCATACTGTATCACACCTTCTGAAGGTTTAAATGCAAATTGACATACAATGTGGACAAAGGTTATTGTGGTGATATTACATGTCATTCAGTATGTATTGATAGAACTCCTTAAATTCGCATTAGTAACAGTGCATAAGTAATGCGCAATCAAGCTTTGACCTCTTTGAATAGCATTAATCGTCACTGGAAATACTTTCGTAATTCACAGTGTACAGCAGCAGAGTAGAAGTTATAAACACTTAGTTGAAGTGAGCTCCTGTGATTTAACCCAACTTTCGTCAATCAACATTAAGGTGGCTATAAAACGGAATTAAAAATTCTTGGAGTGATTGAGCGATTTTCCTTTTACAATGACAAGAAGCGTTTCAAATACCTTAGCATTTCATATGATTGTTGCTCGATTTTGCTAGCCAAGCGGTGTTTAGTTGCATATAAAATAATATTCTCGATGTATGGGAAAAATCGAGTCAGTGACACGAATTAGACCTACAATAAGTCCCAACTTCGAAATCTGTTATCTCCATTCATATGAAATTCGAAAATTCTGTGGTAATGTATTTCTTGCGGACATTTTTTTGGCATGGGACTTACAGAATAACTTATTTTAATGATTGCTACTGGGCTGTGTGGTCACAGTAAGAAAGTTCTTGAGCTCCATCTCTAAACTTTCCTCAGACAAAAACTATTTTCCCACAGATTTTTCAGGAACTGAGACGTACATTCCTCTGAACTCACCGGCTGCACTTTTAGGGCAAGTTGTGAAGCAGTGTTACACTTGCAGATCAACAGATGCTTCTGACATCTAAAAAACAATTTGATTTGGTCCGGTTGATTTAGAATTTCATCCTCCAAGCGTTTATCAGTCGTTGAAGTCGTTTACTGTTGAGTCAGGGTGAGATGTCCTGAAACCACACAAGTTTTACATACGTAAGTTGGCTTTGGCCAGTTTAAAAACAGACTGATGACCTTAGAGGTAAGGATTGATTCGTATTACGCACAGTCATATCATCTCATAAACGAATAACCATGATAAAAAATTATTAGCTTTGACGAACACGTCAGTTTATGAGAAATCCGCTCGTTATATCTAAATTCAGCCTGAATATGCAGACACTGTCTTCACTGCTTGAATATACGCTCATCTACCATTTTACCTAGGTATGGAGTTATGAAACACACAAGGTGCTACGTTGGTTGGTTGGACATCGTCGTGGTGTCACTTGTATGCACTATCACCAGGGTATTGCCATGACAGGAAGCTCGGATTTGACTGTTCGTATTTGGAACGTGGAGACTGCAGAATGCGTTCAAACCTTGGAAGGGCATGTTCAAATGGTTCGATGTATCCGATTTGATGAAACACACATTGTTACCGGTTCATATGATGGGTAAGTTACTTTGTTCGCTTGAACTTTTAAAGCTGACCGTAATCTGCTTGTTTCATCTGGTTCTGCTCATGAACGTCCGCCTATTATCCGTTTCGACCTGTAGGATTGGTTGAGAAGGTGATTGGAAACTAACGAGGGTGAAAGTCCGATAAATAACCAACCTTTGGGATAGGTAAAAACTGATCATAAATGATCGACTATTCATCTTCCTAATAGCTATTCTGTCCTCTGACTTTTCTTTGTAAACTTTCAACGCGGAAACCTAAGAAAAACATTTCCCTCCCTTTTCACTCTATGTTTTTCCAATGTATTTCATGAATATCGGCGGAATTTATCCAGTTAGTTTAAATTTCTTCAATCAAAATTGACGAGGAGGACGCGGTAGTGTCAACCGGATTGGGATGCATGAGTATTGCCCGACCACCGACTGAATTTAGCAGCAGCAGCGGCAGAATATTAAAGTACGGACATAGAATTTTCCGACTGTCAGTTTGCTCCACTTCTGGTCCCAAAGACTGTAGATTTCAAGGATGCTCTTTTTTCATATCACGGGTGGATTATCAAACCGGAGGTACGAGTATTTCAACACTCGGCGGAACAACTCAACTGGGCGAGGAGGAACGTACAAAAGTTCACAGCCAGCGGGTCGGGGACAGCATGGGCGACCAGATGAGTCATCGCTCAACTGGATCGGGTCAACGGGCGAGGAATGACAGAAAAAATGGAATGGACGACCAGATCGGAGACACGATTATCCCGACAATCGGTGGAATATCTTGACATGATCGTAGAATACAGTCAAAGCTCACAATGGATAGATCGCGGACAACATGAGCAACGGTACGAGTCATCGCTCAGTGAGTTCGGACCAAAGGACGAGGAATGGCAGGTGTAAGACCTCCGACAGAAGGCGTTAGCCATATAAACAAACCTGGCAGATGTGCACATGATGTGTGAGAGGAAACGAGGGGTGTTGTGTGCCGGAATTCTGATTCATAAACGCGAGCGAACGCGTAGCATGAAACCCGACGTGTTAGATGATAAAGATTGGGGTTTATTGGACGCCTTTCTGCTACAATATTACTCACCTTCTGAAATCCACAACGTTTCAAGGTAACCGGTTTTCCGTATGCTTTTATGAGACCAAGAAGAATACAAGCAATTGGTCTGACTGGCAGCTTGAGCAGTTGTGGACGTCTGTTTCGTCTCATTTGTGTCTCCTTAGCATCACGCACTCCCTGGGTCAGAACGACAGCCTGTGAGTTGTTACTCGTCTGTCAGCCAACGAGATTGCAGTTATAGTCGCAGTAGCAGTCACAGAATGAGATGCGAGTTACTTTCCTTAAATGTCATGATATATTAGATTTCCATATGTTGGGTGACACGCAGGTGCGCAAGTCATAGTTTATATGAACTCGAAATATGAGTGGCATATCCTGTCTGAAATAGCAAACATTTCTTGTTCGAAATCGGTCAACCATTCTGATATTCTTCTGTCTTCTGTTAGATCGCTACGGATTTGGAATCACAAAGACCTTCTCACAACCAGCAAGTCGAAAGTTTGGATGTGCGGTGGTACGCTGATGGAACACTCAAACCGCGTATTTCGTGTGCAAATCGATCCGCTATGCATTGTCTCTTGCTCCCTCGATAACACCATTGTTGTTCAGGATTTCTTCCATGAAGTATGTCGTTTTGGATGATGCCACCCATAATGGTTGTCTCCTGGTTTATTCAAGCTGTTTTGTCCTTATTGCTTATCATTATCCCGATTTGACGCCCCTTAATTTATGTGCTACATGACAGACTTTGTAATCAGGAAGTAATATGAAAACCAACAGGTGTTGCAGGAACTCACACAATAAGATTTGGGGTGAATACCATCCATGAATATAAACTAAGTACACCCCGCAGACAGAATATAGGACCACCCAGCCTCTAACTAATATTCAAGTTTTTTTACTCCCACCTCAACGATTATTTTTGTGAAAGAGTACCTGAGGTAAAACCTTTCACGACCTTGCTCTAGTATGTTAACCGTTTTGATGTAGACTTCGGAACAAGCCATCCTATGAAAGGAAAGGAACAATCGTTTCAGTTGTAATTACTGCATACATTGATTATTATCAACAACAAAGTACGACGTGGTGAACTCGGCATTACTCGTGTACAAAGGCGGTCGAGCCTTCTAATGCTCCATTGAGAGGTCAAGCTGAAGTCAGTCTGAATTCAGAAGTTGCGGTCAAATGTTTCTAATGTTCATTAGAATCATTTGAGTACTTGGGATAGGTGTTGTCGTAATTTTACCAGTTATAGAAATTTTAAAATGCCTATTTACACTGAACGACAAGTTGAACGTATGTATGGATGACAAAGAGTAAAGAAAGTGGAGACACGTTGAAAAAAAAGCCAGGAGTTTTGCTTTGAATATGCTGTTTGTCAACATAACTGGAATACTAATAAGGCCGAGTTAATTACAATGCGGTGAGAGAAATACGATTTGCACATGGCAAAAGACTTTAGTGATTTGTAGTTTGATGACATTGATGCTGAGGGCCCAACACAGTTTGAAAGTTGTTCATACAGCCTAGCTGATCATAGACTCAGAATACCGTCATGAATATATAAAACCAAGTGTTCGGTAAAAATTATCATCTGATGACGTTACTCTGACAGCTTCATGCAGATTGTGCATGCCTGAACGCTGAAAAATAGCATTTCCATTCCAGGCAACTCACCCCATGTTGTACGTTGAGTGAGTGATTTTGCAGACAGCAATTGACAAAGTGTACGAAGCTGCCTCGTAAGATGAAACAGATCAATTTTACATCAGTTTTGATCTATTTATAATAAACAAAATCTGACTCGCTTCAAGCAGTCTTTCTGAATGAGAAAGTGAACGAAAAGACAAGACTTCCTTTTTATTGTACGCTGTACCTTTTCAATCAGCTTATTGTCTTTAGTGAGAAGTGGTCGTCAAGCTTGAGTAGATAACTCAAACTGAGGTTATACCAGTAAGCTGAGTATCAAGAAGAATGCTGTCTAACTAGAAGGTTAGCATCTTAAAAGTCACACTGACTTCGGTCTTCTTTAGTAACAAGTAATTTGAAGACAGACTGACATATTCTAAAACAGCCATTCCTTTGAAGATGGTGGTTAGCATTTCATCTTCTAGAATGTAATCGGTTTGCAACGAATGATCAGTGGTCACCACACTTTAATCGTGTCCTCAAGTGCTCATCACTAATTACATATATGTAAGCTAAGTACTACTATCCTACTCACATACGCAAGTCCTTGCAAAGCTCATTGAGAATTTGTTGCTGTGAGAAAAGAATCTTGATTAGTCCTCACGGTGAACGACCGAAGGCGAGAAGCAATTGTTATGGCTTTTCTGACTATCTGATATAACTTCTATTCTGGTGATTCTTGGCAGTAAAAGAACAGATTGTATTCTTTTTGTCATTTGGATCTAATATACATTGCCCCTTCCATTCAGCTGTTGTACAACCTCTTTTAGTATAAAGTATTGTGGATTCTTAATGTAACACTGATAGCACTCAACCTTTCAGATTGGCTCATGTGATTACTACTCACACTTTGTTTATGGGTTCACCCAACTGTCATCTCTCACCTTGACACCAGCTTTGGTAGTTAGGGGTTTGTCGAAACCTTGAATTTTCTCTTTTCACTAGGATGGGGACCAGGTGACAGAATACCTTTTAAATTCACCAGCGGGAAATATAGTCGTATGTGATAGTGACTGATGATGATTAGTTGAGAAAGTAGTTAATACCAAGCTAGTGTTTGCTGTTAGAATTATGGAGGTGGTCGTTGCAGAACAGACCGATGCAGTAGACGTTTGGCCTGATCTAGTTACATCAGTGAGCGTACAGTGCTGGTCATTGCAGGGCGATTTTGCTGTAGTCGTATTGACTAGTGTGCCATCAGTCTTGTTTTAAGAACGACCGAGTTATCATATACTCACGCCTAGCTAGACGCACTTGTGAGGCTCGCCGATCTTCTTATAAACAACTTCATTAGGTGTCCTAAGACATACCAACACCGGCCGCCGTTGATCAGAACTTCCTATCGAACTGAAGTCGCACAAATCCCTAAACTTGTTGAACACTGTTTTCATTTCAGTACTAGTTTAGCAAAAACGCCACTTTCCTACACGTTTTAAAGTCAGGTGTATTGACTAGTGGGAGAGTGAGCACCGTGATGCTGCTACTTTTTTTATCAATATGTTTGATTTAGCGAGGGTTGCTTAGTCAATCGCGTTGACACGATCACACACCTATCAGCGGTACACAAATAACAACGCACCATATCGTCAGAGATGTTGCATTCGCACTGGAACTAGTTATGTGTATGCAGCGATGGACTCTCATTCTATCCAACTGACTGAACATCTTAGTCCTTACATACTGTTGGGTCACACCGTCTATTCATGCGCTGCTTACACAACACTGGTGCGGAGAAAAAATTTTCTATCCTATATTTCATAATGACAGTTGTGGATTGTAAAGTCTGGTCTGATTTGTTTATCTGGTTGTTAACACAGAAACCGTCCTGCTTGTCTGTGTTCATCTAGCAACTGGTTGACTATTTTGCATTTGAGGACTATTTAGAGACCTGATATTGTGCTAGTTTACAAGCCATCCATTTGAGTAATTGCTTTTACAGAATCACACCTTCATCTTCCCTTACGACTGTCTGGTGAAATCAAAAGCTCGGTTTAGACAGTTCATTAGTGCTGCAAGCGGTTGTTTCACTAGCCACCAGTGAAACAATGGACTGCTGTTTCGGCGATCTTGGGTCTTATTAGCAACATGAACGTCTGGAAATCGAATCCGCAACATATTAGTAAGCGGTACAGTGACGATGTTGACATTTGCCTGCTAGACAACTCTTTCACAGTCACCTAGGTCGCAAAAATCTCTCAGTGTTGCCTTTCACAATAACTGTATTTTCATTTGTTACAGCCGAACGATGCTAGAGAGAGGTGTATTAATTACAGAAATGAACTCGCACAGGGTCCTGCAACACCAGTGATGGGGACCCCCTGGTATGATGAATATGAGCATAGGTCGCCATTGTAACTCTTGCTCATAAGATTGGATTGAGTGTCTCAATGTGCCCGGTAGTGATATGAACAAAGTACATGAAAAAAGCAATCGATGTTCACTGACACTGCCTGCTAGAACAATCCTGTCTCACCTCCTACTTGATTGTTTGTTTGTCGACCACAAATACCCAAACGTAATTAGTTTCCATGAAAAGGAGTGCAACATCTGAAGAGAATATTTATCGGTTCTTATTGAACCGCTTGTTATGAGTTGTAATTTACCTCTCTGGCTCTGCTGTTGCTTGGTCGTGTCCGCGGGATGTTTGGTTAGACATGCACTGATTATTCACTGGAGTGTCTGCTTATTTCAAGTGCACTCTTATTCACCATGGCGGATTATCAAGCGGTCTCGGACCACCCGTGGTCTGATCCGTAATCGTTGAGTCTGTGAATTTTACAAACTGTTCAGTAAACTTACATTCTTTATACCATCATACGGTCATGCAACCATCTATTTGTGCACACTACTACACACAGCAATTCAGGACTACCCTACCAAGTTCATTATCTCTGCGCTATACACATCGATACGTGATCTTGGGGAATACTAGTTCTGCCATTAACGAAGTGACTCTTTCATTGCGTTCTCAAGCATATTCATGGTAAATGTAGTACTTCTAGATGTTTTATTAATTACACTATGTGCGTAGTGGACAGTATAATTAATTGTTGTCGTTTTTGTTAGACGGAGATTGAAGACTGTTCGATAACTGGGTCTTAAAAACATCGATTTGATAGAAACGATCAAGATAAGTGCACATTTTCCTGTTAATTAGCCTATTAGATTCTTTCATCGCACACAAATCTAAGAAAATGAACTAAGATTGCATGATGCCAGAGGAAGTATGAAGAATCTTATTAAAGGGTCCTCATGTGAATTCCAATTTCGGGGATGTATACAACATTCACTATACTGTTCTAACTTGAGTGTCAAGGGATTCCTGCGGCAGGGTATAAGATGACGCTGGGTATTGATTCAGTCTGATTTCATTGCCTGGCTCCCAGTGTCAAGTCTAAAGATTGCACTGTCATCGAAAAATATTGCCACATTTTGGCGCTATCTAAAAGCCACAAAAGCGAGGCGGACAATGAAGGTGATTGTCAGAGGTACGATTCTTCTTCTGACGTCCAGCTGACGTCAGTTTTTCCTGGAGGCAATCATGAAAAAACTGGTTTAACATCGGCATTCATAATCACAATGTGGGTGTAGGAGCAATGTAACATGAGAAAATGCGAGATCGTGTCGTTCATTTTTCACTTCACATGGACGGTTGAGTGTTTAACAGCTTCTTAGGCTTCATCCTGAACGACCACAATTTGCTACAAACCATTTTAGTGAATCGCCGTATGCGTGTACTTGTCTTCTTTGCAGAAGAGACATCACTTTCCTGACGATTGTTTACCTGCATTGGGTCACCATACAGTACCGCGTAACAGATGTGTCTGAGCTGTAAACGGTGGCGTACTGATCGTTGAATAATTCAGCGAAAACTTCGCTCGAGACGTAATTTCATCGTTTGGCTGACTTAGCGACAGAACTGATGTCGGATTGTTACAACAGTGACCCAGATACAGGAGAACAAAGCGCTTAATTTAAAGCGCCGTTATGAATACTTTTTACTGCTGCTGGATACGATTGTAACAACTATTCAGTTTACATCAACTGGAAATTTTGCGAAAGGTTTCAGCGTCTTCGGGCTTATTAAACTGTCCTTACTGGGCAAATAGTTGCCTGTGATCATCGGCAGGACGGAGAGTTTCTCTGAAGAGAGGAGGGCAGGAAGAGCTCATTTCTAACTTGCATGGGACGTACGAACTGTCAGTCTTATGTAACATACATGTGTGTGCTGGTGGTTGGGTGATGCTTCGTGAGGTGACTTCTTATGCTACCAAAGTCGGGTGGGCTGAAATTACGAACCAACTGCTTCCTCCCCGGTTACCGTATCCAGTAGCAAAGAGAACCAGAAATCAGAACAAAATCAGCATCATGACTTAGGAGAACCACAAATTAAATGTAGCAAAAATGTTGGCTTGTGTTGTCGCTTATATGACTCAATTCCAAAAAGATTCATCCTCGACAGTGTCTCATTGATAACTTCACATGCAATGTCCCGACTTCTGTAACACTGTTAATGACAGCTGTGAATCAAAGCTATCTTCTGCAACTTGTTGATAGAGATGTACTCACGCCGCTTTCGGAGAGATAAGGTCACTCATGACCAGCTAGTGGGAGGAGTGTTGAGTGGGCGAAAATTCGTCGCTGTAAGACAAGAGGGCCTCATCGTCTAGCGGCGAGCACAAAGATGAGTGATAGATAATTCCCAATAAAAGCGAGTCATGGCTACACAATGTGACTTGTAACCAAACAGTTTCGCACATGGGACGGAATACAACTATTGTGCGTAAAAAGGGGAGTAAATTTGGAATAACGTACATAACGACTCCTCCGATGTATTCTCTTTTGCTATCAGCACGATAAACGGAGTAGCCAGAGATGCAGATTTTCTCACTACCAACCTTTGATGCCAACCTTGTTCCTGAAGGAGCCACAACATGGAAATGAGTGCGATTTGCCAGCTGTGGTAATCAATGAATTTTATTTTTTATACAAAGACAGTTGGTATAAATACATTTTAGGACAATCACAACCCAGGATAACTCTGGGATGGAAACAGAAGGGGAATAATGGATGAAGACATGTTTTCTGTGGAAATGATGGGAGATTCAATGGCGGGGAGCAGGCTTTGTGTAAATCGCTACAGTATATTTCCATTTGACGTCTTCCCGAATTTCCGCAGTTCGGCTTCTTCATCCTCGTCATACTGACAACCTACACACGCATGCGGTGAGGCTGATTACTTGAATGAGGCTAAATTTCTTCAAGCCAAGTTTGAGTGCCGTGCTTGGTGTCTCCTGACTCCGAAAATTTCTTTGGCCGTAAAATAGGAATCATTTTTTCTGACTCGTCAATGATACTGAGAAGAATTGAGGACCACTGTGCATTCCTGTAGCGTTTGATAACGGCAACTTTACGACACTTTTACCAGGAAACCGTATTATTTGGCTAATACTTTTTTCATTTTTCAGTGTGTTACGGACTAGCTGACATTGAATAGAGTACAACCATTTGGATACTTTGTCTGATGGCTGACCTAGTAGCCCTTCATTTTCAGCCTATGAAGAGTGCATGTTTTGTGCCATCTGTTTCGCCTTTTGGGAAGACGCAGGTGAGATAGTGGACTGTGTATACCAGATGTCAGCACATCTACCGCCTGTTCAAAATCACAGCACTCAGGCTTACATCACCTTGGGACTCCGGGTGTTTTTATGAGAGTGGTGACTTCGATAACACTCGCATCGTCAGTGTGCACCTCTGGCGAACGTGTCTCGGGGATGGAATGCCGGTGTTTGGTCCCAGCAATTTCAATGCGTCTTGAGCAAGAGAACTCAAGGAGCTGTGAGAGGTGTTAGCGTGATAGTTGCCTTCAACCGGAAGGTGAGCAAAACGAATAATACAAATTTGACAAACAAGTAGGTACTCATGGACAACTGATGGAGCTACCAACGATTAAAGGATTGAGTGATCAGTATGCCGAAATCAGAACAATGAATTATCCAAAGCGACGAGTTAGACCGCGGGTAGCCATGAATGACGATATGGCTTTCACAATTTTGATAGTCCGCATAAAAAAAACCAGTTATTGTGTCGTAAAAGTGTAGGTTTTCTGAATCACCAGCAGAAAGCTAGGTGACCTGTCTACAGTACACTCCACACTTATTTGTGTGTGGCTGTATGTTCACAGCTATTGGGTCATGTGACGTTGTTTATACTCGCGCGTATATCTATTTCACTTGACAATATCTGTCGAACAGGAAATCTAAGCGGCATGAAACCTTGCATGATTTTACGTAACTTATCAGTTTTTGTGTGAAATGTGCGCGTTTTTAAATTCATGTTTTGCATATAGCAGATTACCACTCGTTTTTTGATTTTGTTTTCATGTATCATTCCGTCTGCACACCTTTCATCCCATAATAGGTTTTACGAACTTTACGATAGATTTCAGGTTAAATTAACGTGGCTGACTTTCAGTGTTTTAGTTTGATCTTCACATTGAACTTAATCACAATCTGATGTCTGATGTATTTTTGAGTAAAACTTCCACTTTGTCTTTCAGGTGGATGATCTTTTGATAGAACTTGGGGAGTTGGAAAACCAAGCTGTGCCATTCAAGGACAACACCTCCAGTATTTCTTCATTGGACTATCGTTTCCCAACATCTGAGAGGCTGGTAAATGCTAATCCGATGCTGAGCACACAAGAAAACTTAAACGATGATTTTCTACTGACCGAATGTGATGCTGACTTGAGTGACGAGATATGTGACTAACAGTCATTGGCAGGGAAGACTTTGACGAAAGAAATTTATACAAAAGCAGCACTGCGATAATCGATTTCGTCTGATTGTCAGCGACATGCGAAGAGTAAATTATTCGTGAATTGCAAATATCTTCTACGAAACAAAATAACATGATATCAGTGTTGTGAGACGAAAACTTTACCACACATGTCAATGATGTATGAACCTAACAAAATCACGTGCTTTTTTGTTTAAAGAATGTTACTTCAGTGTCACTTGTGGGTAATGAGTGACGGACTCAGCCTTCCTGTAACCAAGTTTTTGATTCTCACAAATTTTATGAGAAAATCGCGTGAAAAACTCAATGTTTATCCGTTTGTACATATTTTTATTCATGTTTAAGATGAAACCAAAAGTTTGTGTTGTGTAGTGTTTTTTAATCGTGAGAAGTCTCTACAGGTCAGTACTGAGTCATTTGGGTATATTAGCCAAGTGTGATACTACGCTAGCACTTAATCTTCACGGTGAAATTTGTTAACGTTTCCTCACAAACTGCGGGCATGCATACCTATTATATATATATATATTTATTCAGTCGTCAATAAAATTGGAGGCTACGAAATAAGTGAGCAGTCTAACACAAAGTATCTTGGTTGTGTTAGACTTACGACAATGCAGAATTGTGAGGCGATGACGTTTGGAATTATCCTCTGTTTAGACACTAGGAACGATATTTTGAGTGAAAATTTGGACAGTGGTCGATTTTCCTTTGTCGATAACTTTAGTCAGTTTGAGTTTGTTCTCTGTAGTTTGTTAAACCGTAATAAAGCCACCAAAACCAATTTAAATTTTGTCAGTCTAACTAAAGTGGATAGTCATAGTCCAGATTTGAACTTCGGTTTAGACCAATATTGTGAAAATGAACATGTGCGCAGCATATCGGGAGTCCCACAAACGTTCAGCAACATGATACAAAAAAGTAATGTCGTTTCAACTCAGGATGATTGTAGTATGACATTGAATCAGTCTATAGAAGGCCTACTGGATTAGACAAGATTTGAGAAGGAATTACAATACGGATCATCCAAAAGTTCAGAAGTAACAGTTAGCTTACATAACAAAAAGCTATTAGGTGGGCCAGCTGGCGCATTTAATAAATATATTTGACCGTGGATATGCTTTGTGTGTAATATACAAGCCGGCCGGCTTTACTCTGATTGCAGGCCGACTTTCGGGCAACGTAGAGACACTAGGAGACAGCGTTCTTCCGAAGTAGGGGTTCCAACAACAATGCTGTAAAAGGAAACAACAAGAAACAAGCATGACAAAGGCCTAACAGGCTATGCATAAGGCTTACACAAACAAAAGCTAAAAGGGCCTAGACAACACAGCAGCATGCTCTGTTACACAATTCAAATTCAACACGTGCGCCCTTGCTGGTTTTGACCGCACGTTACATGTGTAATTCAAAAGACGCAGTTCAACAAACAGTATTGCCCACGACGTTTTTATGTAGACATGGTCATTTGCAGGAATTTCAAAAGGTGTACTCACAACCCAGACCTGAATGCACATCACCGCCTTATATGTGACAACGAATACCTCAAGTTCCTATTAAGATGGAAGTGATCCATTGTGACAAATCGTTATTCGTATCGGTGGAAATTGCGGAGGACCCTAACAATCCGCTCAGTCTGGCTCTGACCTGATGGGGGAATTCTTTCGCGTGTAGTGTTAAACCAGCGAGCAAGTTAGAGACTAGAGGAGTGATGATTTGGAACCGGTGTTACAAACATATGTCCAGGACTTTGTGTTTTTAGTGAACAGACGTTTATCGAGATAAAGTACTTGGACTTAACTTGCGCAGCCATGCTCTCAAAAAATCCAAAAAGCTTGCTCAAAATTTATGTGTAGACCAAGCTGTTATTCGATGTGAAAATGGTCTCAAAGTGATGGCTCAAACGATTCGCCAATTTATTAGTCTCGCCCGCCAACGACACTCCTGGCTTTTACGGAGAGCAAGCTTACATTTCTTCTGAACGGGATTGGCCCCAATGGAAGGGTTTTCAGTAGTGTGTCTCGAAAATATTCTTAATCCAAGGGAAGCGGCTATGCAGCTTCGGAGGAGCATTACAAGTAGCACTGAGCAACATGTACGCGATCAAGTCAAAAGACAGTCGCACTCGCCACTAAGTGGTTTATTTTCAAAGTAAAGTTTAAACTGTGTGGAAAACCGGACGTTGTCTGTAGTATAAGGTATACAATAGTGTTCCTTCTAATCGATTAGGAAACCTGGTTTATTCTGCTTTCACTGTATAAAATCTCAACATCGTAAATCAGTTGCAATCGCTGTAATTTACGGTGGACTTCTGATACATCCGGTCATGCAAAACATGTATTAGGAGCTATACAGAAGTACATGTAGCACCGTAGCAAGTAGAGCGGTTACTTAATCTCATATATAGTGAAGACTTTAGTCACGATTAATTGATTCATAGACTTAAGAGTGATTGTGAGAAAATGGTGAGTACTTTGTTGATTACTGACACTATACATTGGTTGGGACCCATTGTTAACTGTCCAATCCAGCTAACTTTTAGACAGATATGAAAGGGTCAACATACCCTTTTGCTAATTCGAAAATCTTTTTGCAGGTGGTTATACAAACATGGACTAATTTTTCTTCACAGTCCACGACAATAATTTGGCACGAGTTCTTGGTGTATCCCAAAAAATGCACAATCTATCTTAAACGATTTTATTGTTCAGGGTTTAAATTTTTCTGACCAACAGTGAATGATCTGATAGAAGAGCGGCGATTCGTCACCCTTCAATCTGTTGACTCAGAGGCATTTATGACTCTCGCTATACTTTCCTGTACAACTTTTAATTGTGTCACTTTGCTTCATCTGCCTCTAATACTGAGTCCATTCAGTTGTCCCATTAGTTTGCAGCAAAGCCACTCTAAGTATAGTGTGTACAAACACAAAAATGACCTTGAAAAGTGCTTTCATTCAGTAGAAGCATAAAGATAAATGCATATGCGTCTGTGATTAGTTCTCGCTTACTACGGTAACACAAGTACATTTTCTAACATTTATTTCATTTACTCGAACCATTAGTGCTATTCAGAAGAGGTTCAACAAAATCCCATGTCCATTTAATTAAGTGTCTCGGAAGTAAAGTGTAAGTACTAAATAGACTGGCACCGTACAAATATGAAAATCCTTATCAGGAACATGTCTAACACTCTAGGGTTGTTGTTCTTGGGGAAGGGACATTGTCCCGTATGATGGGATTAACCTAAATCAGAGCATAAATATTGTAAATCTTGCCGCGATTGCATATTGTACACCTTGTCCATTTAATCAACGGGGACTTTTCCAAAAGACACTACTAATCTGGTTCCGCGGTACACTATTCCTCATTCAAAGATACTAGTCGTTGCGAGTCGATCGGAACTTACGCTCGCAGCGGGATTTATGTAAAAACTCAGGAACTTGGCCGGTTAACCATATCTCTAGATGGGTAGTTTTGTAACAGAGACAGATAATTGGTCCAGATCATACACGTGTATTTCTATCCAGCAGGTTATGCCAATCGACTGCCACAATAACCCAGCACAGATCTCAGGGCACCAGTCATGATGTTTGGAACATTGTAAAGCGCGAGCTGTTAATAACACTACTCTTGCACATCAAGTCGATAGTAAGCATCATCCGAATACTGGTCAAGCTTTTTGAGTGGTCTATTGTGTTTCAGATTACTCATCAACGGCCATTAAAATGAAAACGCTTCAGCGTCGAAACTATCGCATTCAAGCTAATCTATCCATTATTTTGAAAGCAGAGGCGGAATGTTTAAACACTGCGCCAATCCTGACTTCGGGTCGATCAGATCAGCGACAGACATTGAACGTTAGCCGACAAACTTGCTTGGCGTAAAGAACCAAGCAAACCAATACCAAATGAGTGAACAGAAACCTAGTGCGATATATATAAGGTTAAATTTATAGCCTCACACTGCAAACCGAGTGGGAGAATGGTGGCCATATATTTTAATTCATATGTTCTCATTAACTTTGGTTTTTAGTAAGCTTTTGAGAAGTGTAAACATCATTGACACGTTATCATGGATAAACCTTCAGAACTAAATATTTGATCACTTATACTATGAGTTCAATAGAAGGCAGACGTAAACACATTTCTCTTCACAGGTTCGACTGTTTGAATTCCAGTGTCGATTTGCAAATTATGTATGATTCGAGGAGAAAAAATAGTCCACTCTCTATAAAGACTCGCTGCATTTGCAGAAATTTGTTTTATTTCAAACCAAAAATCGTTTCATAAATTGTATTACTTATTGCAAATGTTAAATCTTTATTGGAACCAGGCAAAAACAGATTGAGAAGATGTGGTACGTTGAGTCAATACTTTCATAGGGTTGCAGGCTTTTGACCAAAAAATGACACCTCATTTGTTTTCAGTTATTAGGAACGACTTCTACCCATCGTCGTGTTTAGTTTTATACCAGACATGGAACGCGGATTCGATACACGCAAATAAATTTACAGTCCATTCATTTACTGTCCTTATAGATTAGGAGTAAGGTGGTTGATATTTCACTGTGCTAACCTTCAGGACTGAGTGCACGACAAGGTGCCCGTCATAACTTACACCATGATGGGAGTGGCTGGCATAAAGACAGGAGACTGTTTTCAGTCAATCTGGTACTCACAACTGAACGTTGCACCCAGCTGTGAATCGCCCTGATAAGCTTACCCAAGCATCCAAACTTCATGGTGCACTTATAATTTCAGACAGACATCTCAGGTTTTACCTGAAGCCGGGTGCTACTGGAGATAAACTGGATGGCAAACTCCAAACAAGCACGCTAGAGGGAGGTAAATGAAACTGTTCGCACCAGGTTTCCTATTAGGAGATTATTTGAAAAATACAAACATTTCACCCTTAGCATATTTTGTAAGTAGGACTTTAAAAGCCAACTTTTGCATGATAAACTTCAGATCGAAACGAACAAGATAACAAATATTTTTTAATACGGGGACATACAGCAATACGATATCTAATAAATTTGTCCGCCAGAAACGTTAGAACAGTCATGCTAGATGTACTTTCAAGCGTGACCTTGGAATCTGTTCACATGTACATGGTTGAAGTGGTACACAAACAAATGAATTGATGGCCTGGAAACAATTGTTTACACTGGTACATTTGAAGCGCTATCTGTGTGTTTGTGCGGATGGGTCTATAAAATGGACATTGGCTCTGACGGATTTCTCGCTGATTCGGCTTTCCACGAGGTCTTCGTTACTAAGTCCTCAGTATTTAGTTGTCTTCGTCAGAAAAATTCTAACCCATACACAACAAAAACAGATGGCGTTTTTGAAGAGTGGTCGAAAATTCGACTGTAAGGTGTCCTCATTGCAGGGTCATCATACTACTAACCGTAAATACAGGTATGTTCAACAGTACCGTCTGACCTAGCAGATATGTACATCGGATCTTATTTACGAGTAGATGGAATGGAAGCTGTGAATTGATGTGCAACTAAAACAGTGCGTGTACAAGGTTTTCGTTACTCCTTTAAGTTTATCGGTTTAAACTCTGTCATTCATGTGTTAAACGTAACAAATACAATTCGCTACTATCGAAATGATTATTCGGAAGTATTTTATTAAACAACAATATTCCTGTTTTGTGTGTGTGAGAAATATCTTTACACTAACATTCCTGTGCGTCAATCGTTTAGGGTCACGTGTACAAATCACTTTCTGTTACTGCTGATGTAAAATCAATGAAAATTGAAACCATCTTTTGTTGGTTTCATACATACCTGAGACTATCATAGAGTGAATGAAAAATTCAATCTAACGAAAATTTTGGCTCATCAGATGTGAATGTTTGTTGAAAATCTTATGCATTTGGTAGTTCTTTCGTCAAACTTCTGCGGATGAATTCTGTACTACTCGTAGTTTCATCCGATATGTCACAAAAGTAGTACGCTTGTTTTTAAAAGTAGAGCAATGCATAAACAGATATACAGTTAGCTTTTTCCAAGCAATGCATCCATTTCTGTTTATCAGATGAAGCAATAAACATTTTGGTTACTACATGTGAGAAATCGATTGAGGGAAGTGAAAGTCCAATCAGCTCAACTTCTTGCATTTTCAGACAATGATCCGGGGACAGGCAACTTAATGGCTGATGATATAAAGGTCACCAACTGGAGTTTGCATGGGCTGAAACGAACACAACTCTCAGAGTGATGGAAATTGTGGATATAAATTAGCCCTAGGAATGATACTTTGATTCGAACCTCTTGAGTAAGTAGTTAGGAGAAGACTGCGGTATGGCTTCATTAAGCGGTTCTTATTCGTTGGAAAAGAATACGGATTTCTAGACGTAAATAAACGTAAAAGAAATCACAGTCTTTCATCGGCTGATACCAGTGGCATATGTAACGTCACAAGGTGATTGGTCTAATACAGAACATAGAACTTGGCAAATATTGAGAAACATAACATTGAAACACAATTCAATCCTTATGTTGTATCCTAAACAGAAGTTGGATTGGTCCACTGGTATTATGTCTACTACGTAGGGGTTTGGATAAGTCGTGGATCAAACAGGTTTTCAGTACCTCTGTGCAATGCAATACCACAAATTATCATGCAATATAATACAATGCCAGTAATGTGGGTCTTCCTGCTACAGTAGAAACTCTGGGCAACACCGTAACAAGTCATCCTAAGAAACTGGACTTTGAAAACAATCCAAATTTTTCTTACTGCTTGATATTTCCCTAGGCACATATCTCTAGTGAGGCATAGTTTAAAGAAGTATAGCTGTTTTGAATTATTATACGGCAGACTTTCCTTGTTTTATCGTAGAAATATCAGGTGTTCTTTGCCTCATGGATGCCTCTTCTGAGAGCAGTTTAGGAGATAGACATCAGCAATTTATTAGGAGAGCGCAACGGAAATCTAGGAGCGAATGGGCTGGTAGCGAAGCAGTATGGTCACACCATTCACAATGAGTCCTGCTGGTTTTGATAACCTAAATAAAAATTATTTAACGGATTTAAAGGAGTTAGACAAGTGTATGTAGGTTTGCAAAGTGAGCTCGTCCCAGAAATGAAAGTCACTGACGCCATCTAAACAGAAGCACGATTCTCTTGTAATTAAGTAAATGACCGCAAGATGAACGGAGTTGAAACACAATGGATAACATGAAAACAGGGGATGTGTTTTGGTCCATGCAAAGAATGATGAGTAAAAAAACGTAGACACTACGTTTGTTACAGAAATGAACATTTCATACGTTTCCTCTCTTTAGAATTGGAAGTTTTATGCGCCCGTCCTTTGCATTGTACTAAAAAGTGGTTGCGATGTTCGGCTTGTCCTAGTTCACAGTCGTTAATTAACAGACTCGCAAGTTACCTGCACCTACAATCAAAGGAGATCAATCTACTGGCGCCAAATCACACTGTGTTTACCAATTCTCATGTAACTGCGGAGAAAGTTACATAG